>VWZT01007078.1:31740-77603 GCA_013397055.1 Pachycephala philippinensis | reverse complement strand
AAATTCAGGAGGTATAAAAAAAAAAAAAAAAAAGAAGCTGGTTTATTATCTTGGGTTCGAAGTTCTTGGTTCTCTGCTACCTGGTGACTCTGTAAATATTTTGGCTTTGCTGCATGAGGTGATGTAACACCCCCAGCCCCATCCACAGCTCTGAGAGGGCCCCACCATCCTCACCCCATCCTCACAGCCAGGATCCCCACACACAGCCCCCCTGAAACCAACTCCTTGCATTACAGTCTGCTGCAAAACCCTATTAAAAAAAAAAAAAAGAAAAAAAAAAGGCAGCTAGAGGGGGGAAGTGAGGGGGAGGAAGAAAAGAAAAGTCGCTCTATTGAGTACAGCATCTCTACCACACATAATTCAAGGACTATAGCCAGCATGAGTTGGGGGGTAGGGGGGAGAAGGGAGCTTTTTTTATCCTTTTCCTTCAAAGAAACTCATCAGAAATAAACTGCTATTCAATTAGGTAAATCCTCATCACATCTACTTTCAGCAAACCTAAATCATAGTACAAAATAACCCAAAATTCCATGAAGGAATGATATATATATAACACGTGGTAAATAAAAGTTTAACAAATCCCTGGAGAGTTACCACCAGCATTGAATGTGGCATTTCTTTCCTAAAGAATTTACAAATCCAAGCTCACAATAGAAGATTTCAAAAATAATAATTACAACCTGCACAGTAACAACTATTTGGGTGTTTCTTTTGGACCTAAAATAAAAACAATTACATATAAATACTACCTAAACATACATGCCATCTCAATCAGGAGGGACTGAAATGGAAGAACACACAGCTCACAGGCAACCAGTTCTGAAAATATAGATGTATGCTGTTCTTTAAATACACCTTTAAAAACGATTTCGTAAGTTTAGATTTTATGGCAATTTGAGATCCCATTTTGACAGTCTTGTATGCACCACACACCACTTCCCTATAAAAAACACATACAGAATGGTATTCGTGTTCCTGGTTAAGGCAAGACTAACACAACAAGCCCTTTTCCAAAAAAAAAGCAATTTAAAACAGAAAAAAGGTCTTGCAATAAGAAGGCCATTTTACTGTTTACATTATAATTCTAAGTGACTGGATGTAGCGTAGAGCTATGATTATTTTCCTGTGGTCATAATATATGTGATTTAGAGTATGTTTAGGGAAAAGGTGAACTGAGACAGAGGGCTGTAAACAGCCCCAGAATTTGGGCACAGAAATGCACCCCCTTATGCTAACCCCCCTCCAGCCCTGTGTGCCACTCTATTTACTGCTCAGAGTTCACTGCAAAGGAGTGAAGCTGTCTCTGATGCCATACAAATTTGGCTATCAGCTGTCCTATGCAAATTTGGCTCTAATTACATATGCATTACTGAGCTATGAAATAAGTCAGTGTGTTGTGGTATGTGAATACACATCCCGCTCTTGTTTTTGAGCATAATAGTTTTCAGTGTCTGCAGAGTGTTCATATCCTGTGGACTTGTCTTTTTTTTTTCCCCTTTTCCTTTCTATCCTGTGGACGTCTCCTCCCCCACACTTTTTTTTTTTAATGAGACACCTTCTTTTCCAATAAAAAGTTAAATTAAGACAGAATTCATTTTTTAAACCTGTTCTTAAAACAATATGAATTCCAGCCAGAGAGAGATGAAGTAAAAACCAAGGACTGTTATTTTATATTGTGTAATGAATTAGTTTTAAAAAAGGTTGAATGATAAACAAACAACTACCCAAAAACATTTTTGTGAGCTAATTATGTACTAAGCAAGAAGTAATTTTATCCTTATACCCACATTTTATGTTTTGGGCACTTCTATTTCATGTCCCTTGACACCTTCTCCAATAATCCATCTACTTTATATTGGAAAGCCTCACATGAATAAAACTTTATGGCACTACAGGCATTTAGCCTTCCACTGACATTCCTGGCCTGTTCAATTCTGCAATTCAATCAAAATCAAATCTCAAAATCCTCTTGTCAGCCAGCGCTGCTTTCATATGCCCGAGCCCTGTGTAAGGATAACTGCATCCAATCTTTCCCCCAAGCAGTGCTTATATTGTTTTATTACAGTTCAATGAGTGGAGTTCAAAATTACATGCAGCTGCCTACTACTGTGGTCTGTCTGTGCTACGCATGGACACAAGTATTGCCCACCAGGCTTGAAATCATTCACTTACTGCTCTGGCAAGAGAGACTGTGAGCACTTCACTGTGTGGAGGAACATCCTGCCTGCTAGATCTAAAGAGGGTGATGTTAGCAGATCAGTCCCTTTATAAAGGGATTGCGAAAGCCCTATGAAATGCAACTCAAACGTGCTCGATGTTAAGCATGTGGCTACTGCACATAAAAGCAAAGATAAACCTCAACATGCACTACTCATTCGCGGAAAGCTTGTGAGGGAAGATAAAGGACTGGGGAATAAAAGGCATCTCACTGAGTTTTTATATGTGTTTTAAATGACGAAGCTTCATTTAGGCAATTTTTATCTTTTTCCTCCCCCCCTCCCCAATCTTCACACTCAAGCAAAAGGACGAAACAAAGCTAATTAAATACAATTTAATCAGATGAACAATGCAGCAACTCCAGATCCAATAGCTTAAACCCTCCTGCAGCACCAGCTCCTGTACAGCCTGGCTGGAGGCAGAGAGCATCAAAACTGGGCAGGGTTTTTACCCCACACTCGCTAAGGGCTGGAGGAAAAGAGTGTCAAAAGACTGCCTCCGGTGCTATGACCAGGGCTGGGAAGCAGCAACAGCCATGAGCTGCGGGAAAGGGGTTCATCCACAGGCTGTCCAGCCAGGTACCAGCACAATTCCCCCACAGGCAGCAGCATCCTCTCGGCACACACGGAATTCCACCGACACTCCCAGAGGTTAACTTTTGGCCCATCACATTACTGTTTAGTGATCATTTTCCCTCGGCTTTCTGTCAGCATTTCATAGTATTACAACAGTGACCAAAATGAAAAAAAAAAAAGAAAAAAAGCCTTTTATCAAAGGCTATTCATCAAATATTGTACCGTGACTAAATTCTGTAAGAGTAGCAAGTGAGAAAACAGAGGCAACACATCGTTAGACATCCTGCCGAGAAAAAGCTCTCTCTGAGATGAACCCCATTACCTTCCAGCACACAGGTCTGAGAACCAAGCTAACCACACAACAAACCACCAACCTATGACAGCAGCACTAAACTGCTCGTCCACGAATCAAGGCTTCATTTCTTTTTCAAAAAAAATAGAGAGAGGAGGAAAAAAAAGCCCGCTCGGCTGCTGTGCAACTGCTCACGTGTTGGTTATGTAGAAGCACACCCAGCTGGCCAGCTTTTGGGCTTTTCATTGCCTTCATTCAGGAGTAGTGTGGATGACTGTGTGTGCATCATATGTGTGCCTGTTAATCTGTTTCTACATCCCTGGACAGGGAAATGTGGAAATGTGACAGCGGTGACCGACCCTGGAGCCACCGACTGTGACACTCCAGGACAGAGGCACAGCCCCCAGCTCAGGCACTGGGATTCAGCCCACGCAATACAGCTTCAGGATCCCACCCCTGACAAGGGTTTGTGGCCAGGGAGTCACATCTCCTTCATGTCTAGTACAATGACAGATTTGGGAACGCTTGTACCAAAAATCAGAGTGCAAAGACCACAGCGATTTCAGTCATCTCCTTCCCATCTGAAGCCACCAAAGGCATCTTCCTGCACAAGACTAAAGCTCCTGCTGCTTCTGCTAGTCTGCAGAAGACTAAAGCTTCTCCACGAGAGGTGGACTGGGTTATGAAGCACCAAAGCCCTGGAGGGGTTCCTGCACAGCTCCCCACATGCTCAGGGCCTACACGGAAAACCCTCAGAGGAAATACAACTTGCCTTTGTTCAGGCTACTGAGGGCAACAAGGGTGAGGGAAGGAGTAATAAACCCTCCATCAGCCTGCAGACCAGGCTTTGCAGCTCCACACACGGCTGAGACTTTCAGTTTTGGGGTATTCTGTAGCCTGAGTCACAACTCCCCTGGGTGCTGCACTTGTACCATGACAGCATGAGCACGCAGAGCACATCTCCACCACCCCTGAGGCAGGGGGATACCTGGGCCCTCCCAAGGACCCAACTCAGCCAGCAAAATGCTAACAAAACATCAGCAGAGGAACCCTGCTCAGAAACAGTGGATATGGTCCCTGCCAATATGCAATGACATATCAACATTAGAGAATCCAAAATTGGAGGCAAACCACTTGGGCGTGCGCTGGGGCTAAGGAGGGGAAAAACCGTCTCGCTCCACATGCACACTTGTAGGAAGTGACAAAGCAGCACGTCTGCCTGCCACCCAAAACATATTTAGCAGCCTATAGATAGCAACCCAACGAGACGGATGGAGCGTGAGCCCCGGCGCAGGCGCCCCGGGTGACTCTGCACCTGTGGCTCTGCCGTGGATCCCAGGGGATGAGGGAGCCAAGCCGGGAGCTGGGTGACTCTCCCGTGGATCCCAGGGGATGAGGGAGCCAAGCCAGGAGCTGGGTGACTCTGCCATGGATCCCAGGGGATGAGGGAGCCAAGCCGGGAGCTGGGTGACTCTGCCATGGATCCCAGGGGATGAGGGAGCCAAGCCGGGAGCTGGGTGACTCTGCCCCTGTGGCTCTGCCGTGGATCCCACGGGATGAGGGAGCCAAGCCGGGAGCTGCGGCTCCCGACCGCCTCCTTTATCACCACCATCGCCGTATTTACTGTAACACANATCCCAGGGGATGAGGGAGCCAAGCCGGGAGCTGGGTGACTCTGCCCCTGTGGCTCTGCCGTGGATCCCAGGGGATGAGGGAGCCAAGCCGGGAGCTGGGTGACTCTGCCCCTGTGGCTCTGCCGTGGATCCCAGGGGATGAGGGAGCCAAGCCGGGAGCTGGGTGACTCTGCCCCTGTGGCTCTGCCGTGGATCCCAGGGGATGAGGGAGCCAAGCCGGGAGCTGGGTGACTCTGCCCCTGTGGCTCTGCCGTGGATCCCACGGGATGAGGGAGCCAAGCCGGGAGCTGCGGCTCCCGACCGCCTCCTTTATCACCACCATCGCCGTATTTACTGTGACACATGTGACTTAGTGAAGCCCCAGATTAATTAAATGAACTCCTCCATTAATCAATCAATCAATCCAGCACAGAGCAGTTGAAATATTGAATTACTTAAGAGCAGCATCTTTATATAGGACTTTTAAAGGTCTGCTCTGGAGGACCTTATTCCCCGTAATTAAATTCAGCCTCACATGCAGAGGAGCATAAGAAACCCAGAGGAGGCCCTGGGGCTGCGAGAGCAGGAGCATGGGCACGTTCCTGGGTGGGAGGGAAACACCAGCTCCTGCCTCGGGGAACTGCCCCATCCCAGGGGGTCAGCGAGCTTCTCCCAAAACAAACAATCCTCTAAACTCCCTTGGAAACACCCCCCCAGACACTGACACTGAGGGCTCCTACTTGTTCAATCGGGATCACTGATCAATTCAGTAAGAAAACCAAGACCAGGATTGCCCAATCCTAAGGAACAGCTCACTTCCAGCTGGCAGCGCTGGAACAGGGGGAAGGAGGAGAGCAGGGCCATGTGCTGGTACTCTGGGAATACCCGAGTGCATACATAACAGTTGCAAAACCTGTAAAGTCAGTAAAGGTTATCTAATTTTATATATGGTGAAATTTAGGCAGAGAGAGTTGAAACACGTTGTTCCGAGATGTGCAGAGCACCGGTGAGAATGTCAGTAATAAGAACACCAATCTCCCGTCATCCTGAAAGCCAGGCACACAAACTGCTAATACGATCAATTTTGTCATCTGTGGGTCCACTTGAACCACTATATTTGGACATCGAAATAGGAGGAATGAATTCTACACTTCTTTCCATCTTCATTTCAGTCTGGATGAGACTGGTGTAGCTATGGTTATAAGTGGGGGAAAGAACAACAGGGGGAAAAAAAGAAATCCTAGTCCATGTATATAATCATTCCAATTACTAAAAAATCCCCATCATCGGAAACTTCTCTCATAGCATGCGAATTGCTGTTTCCCTTAGGCAACAAAAAATTCAGTTTCACAAGGCTCCCCCTCAAAAAACAGACCTATAACATCTAGGCAAAAATAACTAATCCTGGTATGTCTTCCCCACCCCCAGCAAATATAAATATTTTAGCTATTTTAGCTGCAAGAGTCTGATTTAAGTGGTTATAACTTCTTTTGTGCTTGCTTTTCTGCCTCCAGCCCTTCCACCACCAGCACCCTGCCCTGAGCAGGGATCTGGGTGCAGCACATGGACTGCCCTGACTGCTGCTCCCAAACACAAAGAGAACAGAGTAACAGCCTTGAGACCTCGGGATAAGACACAGGACCCAGAATCAAATAAAAACGCAGCAATATGAACACATACTTCAGTGCTCAACAGTCACTATTTTTTTTTGGCAAAGACAATACCAAAAAAATAGAAAAGGCTTATTACAAGCCCTAAATGTAGGATGGCACAGCATGTTAACATATTGCTGTACATCCTTTATAGAATTGCCTCCAAAGCTATATTAAAATAACGTTAAGGTTGCAAAAACTAAGCAACAAAGTTGGCAACATCAACACGCAATCCTGATTTACACCTTTGGAATGAGTATTACAATCAAGTCTTTACTTACACAATCTTATTTTTTTCTGTGGGACTCCCATCTAATGCGCAGTTATTAAGCATTGCTTTTTTCCTTATAAAACCTCTACTCCCAGTAGCACACACTACTTATTTAGCAAACACTATCCAAATCCAAAATGAATGCAGATTACCAAACTCCTCTTGACCATGTCTCAAGTTCTCCCATTAGAGTACCAGGATGTTAAGAAAAAACTTCTCACCTCCACTTGCAAAGATGTTTGATGGCATCACAACCACCTCAAGGCTGGGAAACCAAGACAAAGCAAAAGGGAGGCTCTTGGTGGCTGCTGGTGTGAGTTACCCAGTAACTCAGGGCACCAATCTGAGCCCACCCTGACTCATGGTCTTTATGGATTCTAACAGCCCCGCGTGCTGCAGACAAACCCAACTGGCCTCAGCTGTGGTTGCCAAGCCCAGATCACTTCTGTAAATTGGCCCCAGGTGCCTCTTGGTGGGCATGCAGAAATGAGGAACAGGGAACCATGTGGCAAGTTTGGAGCAATTGGGTTTGGATGACGTGCCACAGACCAAACAAGGCTCCTTGGGAAGAAAAAAAAATAAAACAAGATAAATCCCCAAAACTACATGCACATGTCAAGAGTTTCACAATGCCCAGAGGCTTTGTTAAGGCCTGTGCCACCTTAACTCCGTCACTTCCCAAATCTCATGTGCCAGACTATACCATCTTGAAGGCTGTTTACACATACACCCGTTTTTAATGCATATAATTTCTTCAGAATTTTTTACTCTGTCTTTAAGAAGTGAGAATTGAAAGAGAAGCAGGAAGCAGATACAACCAGGGAGTGGAGTGAGGAGACAAATGACAGAACCGTGGCCAGAGGCACACCACCAGTCACCAGCACCAGAGCTAACAGCACAACCAGGCACTGCTGGTGGCAGGGCAGGGTGGAGGCATCACCCCACATTCTGAGGATCACTCCAACAGCCCTAAGTCTGAGATCCCCCCATGGTGGGACCACAAGGAGCACTCTGACATCCTCAAACAACTTGAATTGCCTTGACAACTCCAGTGACTCCAAAGCAGTGTGAGAAACCAGGAGCTCCCACTGCTTCTCAGGGTACCCACTTCTCCCTGACACCCTGAGGCCACGGAACCCTACACGGCCCCACACGAGGAGGATGCTGAGGCACTGTGGGACTCGTCCTCCCCCACGGCACCTGGGCAGGACCCTCTGGGCTCAGCAAAGTGCTGTGTGGCTGCCCTGGGCTCCCCTCACCAGTGACAGCTCCTGCACAGAGACACTGCAGCTCTGTTAAAAATACACACACACACATACACATGTACCCGTTCGTTAAAAAAGAACAATTCTTTATATGGCAATGAGCTGTGCTGTCAGTCCTGTCCATTATGCACCCATTTGGGTTGGCTTGGGCAGCAGAAGAGACTTGGTGAGGTCAGTGAGTGCTCTAGAAGACTTGCCACACTCCCAGCAGCTTGATTTCTGGCCCTGTATATGTTCAAGGAAGTCACAGGTGGTGTTCAGAAGTGGCATATCTCAGTTTTGTTCAATTCTTATGTGGTATTATATGCTGGGGAAGGGGCTGCACTAATACACAGAAACTGCCAAGTATCACATTTTTCCCCTGATCTATGGCGTTCTCCATCCTCCCCAGTAATTTGCACTTTCTTCTCTTTCAAAGACTCCCATAAAAGCCATTTGCAGTCAATACAGTCTTATTAGCACCCGGTGTATGTTCTCGTCTCAAAGTACGTGTTTACTTTGACTTCCCCCTCACGGAAACAACAGGCGAGCGTTGCCATTTTATATCACAGACTCTGAGAGTCCAGGGCTTTTCTGAACACAGGTTAATAAAACAAAAATGAAATTTAAATAAATCAGCAAAAAAATCAATTGAGAAAAGCTCGCACTGCAGTTGCTCTGACTAAAGAGAACAGCGAAAGCCAAAAGGAAGGAGTTAACCTTTGTGGGAACAGCATCAAACAGTCGCTGCTGCTTCAGTTATCACTGCGCCGGGACTCGCCGCAGCAAACTGCATCCCTTGGTAAGGCAAGGGCATCACCTACACACTCACAATCCTCCCAGGGTCACAGCTGAAGCACTGCCCTTTCAATGTGGGGAACAGCCAACATCAGGTACCCAAGAAAATCTGGTGGATTGAACAGGAAACTACCGAGAACTATTTCTGAAATGTAAATGAGACTCTGCTACTTTCATTTCATTCTTGCCGTAGCACTGCGCTGAGATGAAGTTTCCATCTGTGATTTTCAGGACAGGATATCAGCCATTTCAGATGGCATCCATCGGAAGCCAGAGAGACACGTTACTCACAATTTTTTTGTTTTATAAAAATATTTAAACTCAATTTGGTCTTCCCCCGGACAGAGCTTACGGGAGATTAATTCAGTGCTTTGGGGAACAACCTCGCAGCAAATACACAGCTTTACCCTGACCATCCCTTTTTAAAATTACTATTTTTTAAGAACAACTTGTATAAAGTTACAATTTGAAATGAACTATATATTTTAAAAGACAGTTTTGATAAGGCCATGCTAAATACTGATCTTTTATTCCTACTTTGACTTCAACAAGTTAAACAGTTTGTGGTATCAAACCTCAAGGTTTTGAACACAGGAAAACGTTTTCCCATCTCTCACTGAAATTCAAGGACTCTTGGTGAAATTTAGTGTCCATATGCAAGAGACAGCACATCCAGCAAAATTATTTCAAACACTTGTTTTTTCTTTTTCCACAACATTTTCACCATCAGTCGCACAAATTTATCAGCAAAAAATGCTGAAGTCAATGATGATGCAATTAAGGCTTTGATTACACGATGACAGCAAATCGATTTTAAAGCAGATTATATCAACAGTTGGGCAAAAGGAGAGGCAGACATTATGGAAATCAGACCTTTTAATATCTTTAAGATTCCATAACCCCAGAGAGCATCTTTAATTCACCCTCTTTTATTCCAGATGGTCTCATAAAAAAACCCCTAAGTTATCACATTCTGGTAGCCCATGCTAACACACTTCCTATGACATGATGCTAATACGTGTTAAAAACCAACATTTAAAAAAAAAAAGAAAAAAAAACCCAAATTGCAACTATTTCCCCACTAAGGTGACATTTGCAACCACGTACATTTTTTAAAGACCCCCAGGACACAACACATCACTTACTTCCAGCGGGCAGGCATGGCAGTGCCTGGTGAAGGCACGCTGAGTTACACATAAGTATTTAAGAGCAGGATTTGGCTTCAGACTCCGCATGAAGGCAGGAATAGGGAACTATTGTGCTGCCTGTTTTCTCACAGCAGATCCCAACTAGCTTTGGCTATGGATCCAGCACCGCCAGCCAATTTCAAGGATAAAAAAAAAGAGCCTCCGACCCTTTCCTTTCTCTCCCTTTTTGTAATCTCTTGCAGGCACAGCGGCTCCAGCAAGCAGCTCCCCTACCAGCCCAATATTTACACTAAACCACTAAAGGACTTTCTATTATAATGCTATCTCATTGATACAAGATTACTCCTGAACCACATCAAACCCCGTAACACTGTGAAAGGCACAAACGCCGTCTCAAGAAAGAGGCGCAGAGTGGATTATTTTAGTCTCGTTATTTCAACGGCACTTTTTAGATTTATGTAAAAAGTAATGCAATGCTACAGTAAGTGTTTCTCCCCTGGGGGCAACTGAGTGTCTATATGGATTAAATGTACACGCGTAAACACTTGCGATAGCTAATTATATTCCTGAAAGTACCCGATTCTTGCCATCTCTTAATCCCACAAAATAAAAACACTTCAAAAAAATTTTTTTTTCAGATAATAATCAATTTTATCTACTGTCTTTGAAACTCTACAGAGATTTTTCACCTGAGAATCAAAAAGTGTTAAAACTCCTGGCTCTTTTAACTCTCTTTTACAAAAGCTGCATGGATGTAAAAACCCCAACAGAACACAGCACTTGCCGTCTCCTCTGGTTGCACAGAACATGAAAGAGTCACCAGACATTTTTATTCAAATGAAATTATACAAATTTTTTTTTATCTTTTTTTTTTCCCTTCAGCATGCAAAAAACCCCACCCTATAGTGAACACAAGCTTAAAGCAATCTTTTCCAACGGACCATTTTACTTATTCTACAATTTCTTACCCAAATTACACAGGTATAATTATTTTGACACTGTAATGAAAAGAAAATGGGATTTGGGCACTGTGGGTTTATCTAATAACACTATTTCTTGCCAGACTTCACAGCACTGACAATCACAAAGAGCCCTGTCCATTCCAATAGGAAATATTTGATTTTACTGTAGGAACATTATTTATTTTCACCAAGTTGCTATTATCAGAAAGGATATGATAGCTGAATAATAAAAATGAAATCAAGAAATTCTGGTGTTTCAAGGCTTTATTTTTTTCTGCTCTCACTTTTGACATTTTCTTCCCCTGGAGAGACAAGATAAAGTGCTGTCATAAATGGGTGACTTTTCTTGTCAAATGACAGATTTGATTCTCCATGGCAACCACAAATCAAGGTGCTAGTCTGAATTAAAGCTTCTCTTAAAAGGCGTCTTTATGTTTATAAAATGAATTTAAATTAAATGGGTATTAGGTACAGTTTTTTACCTCCATTTATTTATTGACTAAGGAGCTCTGTACTGCGTGGAGCATATTTGCATTTTAAGGAAAGACAACATATTGTACTGGCAGATGCACAAACAAAGCAAGTTACAAGGTCATGCTACATATACTAGTTTACAGTACTATGAATGGTATACAGATGGACAGCAAGCAGTTAAGAGGTACTTAAATACTGGAAAAAGCACAAAAATTACCTAGAGAGTAACAGATGAAGGAAATCTCTCCTCATTTCATAACACTGCTTTCTTCCACACACAGTTAATAGAGAGTCATGTAATTGTCACAAACAGAATGCCAAAAGGGAAAAAAAAAATGTAAAAAATCAGATGCTTCCTCCTGTGCCCTTATGCAATCTTACTATAGAGCATGATACACTCTTACAAATGGTTGTTACCATGACTTTCAAATACCCGAATTTATCCCAGATTTCTAACTTCAACTGCTCTAAAAATTCACTTTCTTGAGGTCACAACACATCTGAATTTCTTTATTCAGAAGATGAGTCAGTGGAGCCTCCTAGTTCCACAATTAACCTCCCTTATTACCTCTTTTTTTTAAAAAACCTGAAACCCAGGGAACCTAAATTGCACTGTAATACTCTCCTTATTCCATTTCCCCAAAGAAATGGGAAAATCTTTGCACAGACATTAGACTTAAATTTTTAACATATAGGTAAAAGTCAAATACGTATTTTTACATGCAAGGAAGTAAATACTTTCAAAAATGCAGAGAGCATTATTAAAAAAAAAAATCAAAATACTGCAGGTTTGTCAGCCAATTCTCTTGGTTACCGGAGTCAAGTGGCTCCATATTCACTGCCCTTGTAAGCTCTGCCAAATTTGATTTTAAGCTTCCTGAAGTTAAAGAAGGTTTATACAGTATTAACACGAGATCTTCTCACACATTTCTCAAGTTATTACACAGCCTTTTATCCAAAATCACAATTTTAAGCAGCGCAGGAAGGCTTCAGTTCAGCTTCACAGGCAGAGATGGACAGAGGATGTCTTCATCCCGCCGCCGGGCTTTCTGCTCCGCTTCACCGCTGATTCCTCCGGAGAAGGCGCAAGAAAAGGCAGCCAGAAACTTAGAAAATCTCTTTACACCTTGGGTCTGTGCAGGATTTGGCCCCTGCACCCATCAGCTTTGGGACAGCCCCCACCTTGCTGCTGTGGAGCAGCTCAGACGCAGCTTTTGGGGACCTGAGCATGGACCCATCCCCCAAATTACTGGCACCTGTGTGTAACCCAGAAATGTCCCAGTCTCACATTGACAGCTTTTCAACCCAAATATCCCATCTTAGGAATTAGGGGAGAATAACAGCCAGGCCTCTCTGAACCAGCACGTAAACACTGGCTACATAAAAATCAAAGGACACTTTGCTAATGTACTACTGTATAAGTAACAGCCTCATTAAAATATGACTAATCTGTAGCAGAATTGTGCATTTTATGGGGTAAGCAACTGAATTTCTTACATTTTTATAGTGAGAAAAGAAAAAGAAAAGGAGTCCACCTATTTCACTCATACTGTAACCTGATCACAATGTTTATACATGCCCATCACAGCGCTATATAAATTAAGTCCCAAGAAAGGGTTTGAGAAAATAAAATATGGTTAACTTCAAACAACACCTCCAGCTCAACTCCTGAAAATCCTTGGCACTTCTTGCTACGCACTTCTGGACATTCTTGAGGTTAAGAGCCTGTCTCCTTGAGGTCTAAATACTGAACTTTTAGGGAAAATGCCCCGAATTACCACCACGCACAGGGATAACTGCACATGGAACATATTCTCCAGGCTGTTACACGAGCTGGGTGCTGTGTGGTAGGTACTGAGAGCATTGTCTGCTGATTAAGGGGATGGAGAATGACATCGACACCTCGTGCTTAGGTCTTCTCTCCATCAGCAGCATCAAGGTGAAGCAAACCTGGTTAAGGTCATACCCTGTGTCTCTGCAGAAAACTGGGTGGTTTTCTGGGCCCTTGGAGCCAGCTGATAGCATGGGTTTGCTGAATGAGCCCTGAGCACCAAAAGAAAAACTTGCAGCTGCTAAAATCGTTGTTCAAAATTGCATTTCAGAAAGGGGCAGCCACAGAGCCTTGTGCCACGGTGTCGTTTGGGACATGCTGCAGCCAAACCAGCAGCAGCTCTCCACTTCAGCTCCAAGTGTTCCAAAATTAAATATGGCACAGGCAGAAAAACTTTGGAAATACACAAATTTGGGGCTCTTAACCTTTTAGCAGGGTTAGGGTAGTGCTGGGGCTGCACCAAAACACTGGAAAACTGTGATGTTTCCCAGTGTGGAGTAACTCGAGATACAAACATGGATTTGTTACAGCAGCAATGCAAAAGATGACAACTTGGCTTAAGTGCAGTAGGTAAAGGATATTTTATTTTCTTCTCTTCAAGGTCTCAGCCACTTGGCTAGTGGAAATACAGGGCTTTGATTAGTCCACACCTAAAATTTAAAGTGGGGTAAGCTGATGATGTTAAGCCTTCTTTGTGCACTCCGTGGGCATTTCTGAGGTGGCTTTTGGCAATTACATGAAATCCTCTCCGTAATTGTTGTGAAGCAGCACAGCTCACCTTTTGTATTATTTCTAATGCATGGCATTTCATTTTATTGAGCATGAGCTCAGAGCTGGCGATAGTCATAAATTTTACTACTTTAATAGTATATGTTATCTGACATTTCCTAACACTGAGCTTCAGGGTTTGAGACTGACCAGTCTTGACAGAGATGGATACTTAGCATAAGAGTTATAAAGGGAACAGCAGAGGCTTCAGTGATATTTTAAGCAGGGAAACTATGCAACATACTTTAAAAAGTGAAAAGACAACCAGGAAAATCTTTGGTTGGTGATCATAGTCAGGAAATGCCAGCAAATGTTTTGAGATGCAAGCTGAAAATGGGAAAGATGTTTAAAGCCAGCTTTGCTACCTTTAGCAGTGAACTATAAAGCTAATCACATATATTTTTGGGGTCCTTAACGTGGACCAGATGGAACTACACTGCACATAAATAAAAAACATTCTCTGGCTTGTGGGCTGGTTTGAATTTTATTTCATTGGATAAATGTGGAAGACAAAGTCACCAAGTAGGTTTTAGTCTGAGTAAACCGTGAAGCAATTAACAGAGTTCCAAGATGCATTTTCATCCATCAGAATCCCTACTGCCTTCTAGTTTTCACATGGAACTTATTTCAAATCAACTTGAGACCTCACCATGTCCACACCAACTAGGTTAGAGCAAGTTCAGGTGCAGCACCTGCTCCTGAACTCCTGGGTCCACCTGGGGGGGCTCCAGATACATCCTATTGAATCCTAAAAAAAAAAAAAATCATTCTTCTCATCAGTTATTTTGTTAGAAATAATACGAATTAATTTGGGGAAATTTGATAACAAGCTGTGGAAATAACTGATGCAAACCTGCAAGGTAAATAAACTGAGGAGAATAATCTCGAATCTCTTTTTAAGTTACAAAATTATTTACTTGTTCTGATCTGAGCAAACATAAAAGAATACCTCTCCCAGGCTCCAGGCATTGTTACCATCAATTAACTAACAATTCCATAAACAATAAAAGTATTACAAAAACAGCAGCACATCCACACCTACACATTAGCACCAGTCAGCAAAAACCCCAACAAAAAACTACAAACAACACTTCCTACTCGTTAATTCCCAAAGGAAACTCCACCCCAGCTGCTGCAATCAAAAATACAGACTTAACAAAGTGCCTGCAAGGTTAAGTGGCAATTTTAGGTGTTACTGGTAACAGAAGTAAAACAATTTCAGACACAAGGGTGAGTGTAAGCTGAGAACTCCTCCAATACAGACTTTTCCCTAAACGACAATTTCTTGCAGAGAATGTGCTCTCAGCTTCAGGATGCTGAAAGGTGAATGGGTCTAGATGAAAAAAGAAAAGAAGAAAATCCAACTAGACCATGCATCACCGACTGACCCCAGAAGCAGCAGAGCTTCCTTGCCACAGCACAGATGTTTTTGGGAGAGGGCTACATGACCACTGCTCCATCACACATCAGAAGTGGAGGGACAGCAGGAAAAAGGGATTCCAGCTTGCTTCCTCCCTGTCTCTTCTCCCTCCTGCAAGTCCACACTTGCCTCTTCCCACTGGTTTCTCAACTGTGTTCTCAAATTTCTGTGGGTCAACACGGCACTGCCTTGGCACTCTTACAACACCTGTGAAATCCTGGGAGTCATGCAAATGCACCTGAATATGCAACATCTTCTCTTCTGATTCATTACGAATAGGTAGGAGCCATTTTAACCAGGATGGTGAACATCACCATACTTCACTTTGGAAAGTATTCTTTAAAAAAAATCATCCTGACTTCTTGCTGCTCCTCAGCTCTCCCACGGATGGTCCAAAGATCCCTAAGCACACGCAGACCATCACTGCAGGCAGTCATTGCTCCTGCCCTCAAGTCAGGCAGGCACTGAAAGGGGACAATGCCAGCAACCTGCAGAAATGCAGGCTGAGATAAATTATGCAAATAGATCATGCATCTGGAAAATTGTGTTTGAAAGTACAGCTTCACTGTTCAGCTGACAGCAACCCAGGTGCCTATCTGGTAGTTCTCCTCCTGAGTATCTTTCCTCTGTCAAGTTAATACTCTTTTCCCCCCAAAAAACATTATGGAAAAATTCAGCTGTACCCTGGGAATTAATATACATTGTTACAATCAGAGAATCAATTCATTCTTTAAAACTGTGAAATACAAAGATTTTCATCCCGTTCTAAGTCCAAGGTTCAATACAAACTGAGCTTTGAACCCTCCAGGATTTCTTTCCAAGAGCAAGTGATCCAGGGGAGGTTCTCCTTCAACATATATGCAATAACAAAGTAAAAAGTACTGACTATGACAGAGGAGGGTGATTTATGAAAAACAAGTGTGGCAAATAATTATTTACCTTCATAACAAGCAGTTTCTTCTTGGGTTTTTCACCATAAATGTAACTTTCTCCCAACAGCAACTTTCTAAAAGATGTTTGTCAACTTCTGTCATTCACAGATTCACAACAAAGAAAAATGTATATCTCTCTAATGAGATGCACAGCCAAGGACGGTTGTCAGCATCATAGCACCGCTGTTGTGACATGTATTTCATTTTGTTCAATACATGCCGGGGGAGCTGTTAAACCCAGCAGTCCAAGCAACGTCCAAATAAGCATTAATAATGCGGTGAATAACTGATCATCACTAGATGGTTTTCAGCAAGATAAAGGGTTTTCCCTCCCCCTTTTAAAAATATCCCCGGAGTTGGAAAACAAAGAGGCAGAAGTTAAGGCTGTTGCCTGCTACCTCCCACAGCGGGCACACATCTGCAAGTGCCAACCTGCTCGTGGCTGAGCCCGTCCTGGTGCGCCACGGATTTCAGCTCTGCACCAGGAGATTGCAGCAACACGGCAGGTGGAGCGGGGGGCTCAGGGAGAAGCAATTAACGTGCATTGTGGTTCCCATTTTTCAAGGTAGATGGCAAATTCAGTTTCACAGACATGTACAAATTCGTGTACAAAACGCACCGCCTAATGCAAGGACATCTGTGTTTACCAAAGTAATCATTATTGTTTAACGCGTATTTTTTAGGCCATTTAACAAATAACTTTAGCTCTGATGAACATGGTGATTTTCATGATAGACTTAAAAGGAAAAAAGAAAGTTCACAAGAAATGTGGAGCTGCTAACATGTGCTAAGTATTAGGACAAGAACCACAGATTAAGGGCACTGCTTTGACCTCACGTATGCTCACCCCCTGCACGCTCAGCCAGCACGGTCCAACAGGGAATTGTGGTTTGCTGCCTTGCATCAGAACCTGAAGTCATCCTCGTGCTGCCTCCTGCCCCAAACTTTGTGGACACACGCAACAAGGGAGGGCAGCACCCCCTCAGGCACCACGAGCAACCGCGGGACTAAAACTCCATCGTTTTGGGACCAAAACTCTATCGTTTTTGGACCGACCCCACAGCCAGGGCTGCACCCACCCACAGCCCCCCAGAGCTCAGTGCAATGGATGGACAGGTCTGCAAACCAACCCCACAACCTTATAGCCATGGGGAAATTCCCATCCCTGTCCCTGCTTTACAAGTGAACACCACCATCTCTGCCCCTCCGCAACGCCCCGGCGGCGGGACGAGCCCAGAGGGAACAGCATTCCCGACCCTCGGGGGCTCCGAGGGGAGCTGGAGGCAGGCAGGGCTGACAGGCAGGGCTGGGGGAGCTCGGGGGAGGAGTGAGCCCAGTCGAGACCCCGCTACATGTTCAGTGATTATGAGATTAGTGTGTTTTTATTTAAAGTATTATCCGTTAACATCCCGTATTACAAAAGTAGCACAACAGTATCGACAGACTGTCAATATTAATAGGAGTGTCTAATGTTTTATCAATACTAATTTAATTTCTGTTATCTGCAGGCTGCAGGGCCTTTCTGAAGAAACAGAGGAATGAGAATGAGAAAGCCAAAGCAGTGACATAACAGGAGAACGAGCCATTCCTTCAGCTTCTCCATCATTCAGGGGCAGCCTGCTGTTAACACAGTTATCCTTGCTGCTTCTTTTGAGTAAAAACACCAAGAACAAAACCCACCGAGGTGTTTTTCTTCCAATAGCACCAGAACCTCGACAACTCTCTTTTTCTTTTTGGCCAGAAACCATCTTTGCAGAACAGCATTTTTCCTAACTACGTACATCCAAAATCTTTAAAATAAATGTGTCAGACAACAGCAATTACAGGTTGGGTGAATAACTCATCCTTACAACACAGAGTTGATTCACAAAGAAGAATTTCTAGAGCAGAGAATGACCCAGTCTCGTACAGACCTTAAAGGGCCACATGGAAGATGCATGTTTTTCATTTTACAGGCAAAATACATATTTTTAGGATAAAACTTCTTGAAGACTTGTATTTTACTAAGGTTCAAATAAGCGTCCCTAAGAATCCAGGGCAAGGAGATGTGCTGGCAAGTCTGCCCGAGGTGGTAGGTGCTGTGAGGGGTAAGAATCCCTGCTCCTTCCAGGGAGACACTCAGCAAGACCCGGATCACAGCCCCACCCCTGCACTTCCCATCACTACCAACGCACGTTAAATGAGAGAGGAAGACAGGTCCACAATGACAAAATGTCAAACTGAACAAAGTAATTGAGCTAATCATGTAAACATTCATTATTACTAATATTAAAATATCCTGTTTTGCATTTTCTTTTTGTGACAGAACGAGCAGCATCTAAGGACTCAGAATTATCATCTAAGAACTGAGTAAAAGAGGAAACTGTCTAAAATAAAGACACAGTATCAAAGAAGAATTTTTCTCTTGCTTTAGCACATGAATGATCCCAACTGTACTCGCTACAAAGCATTAAGTGGGAATGCAGGGGAAAATATCCTTCTCCTTAAATATATTTCAAATAGGGGATTTATGGTTTTCAAACTGTGAAGGGGAGAAGTAGAAAAGAAGGTATTGGGGTAGGAAATCGGCTTACCTCGTGACACTCCATGATGTGTGACCAGTTCCCACAAATGGGAGAATCCTCCTTCCCTCATTATGGAGGTTGCAGATTTCCCCATCCCCCCCAACCACATGTAGCTCCCCCATCCCACCACCGGCCATATCCTGAGGATTTTACATCACTGTGACAAATTCCAAAGAGTCATGACACCCAAAACTGCCCTGAGAATACATCCAGAGGGTGCTGAGCATGGGACAGTGACTCCAGGATGCCAGAGATGGGCTGGGTGGGTGACAGACCTCCCCACCATGGTCCCTGATGCTGGGTCACAACACCACAGACGGTGGCATCATCAAATCCCACATCAGAACAAGGTGAAGCAAAGTTTAACATGGAGATGGGGGGGAAAAGTCAACTTATATCACAATCAAAATGCCGACTTCTCTCCCCTAGCCTGTCTGTGCCCTCCCAACAAGTTCTTGCCAGATTTGCTGGAATTTCCACACAAAATTCTGCCCTCAAACAGATCTTTGCTGCTACCCACGTCCCCTGCAGTCCCATGGATTAACATCAGCCAGTGGTTGTGAGGAAGCCACATCTGCCAGACTGTTTCCCAGAACCACAGAAAAAAAGGAGGAAGGCAGAAAACAAGAGAAAACAGTCTGTGGCCTCTGAAAACAGGGGACTGAGCTGCTGAACGAATCACTTCCAGGCAGTTGGGGATGGAGTCGGAAAAGTATCTTCAAAAGAAAAAAGAACCAGTGAGGAAGGAACAAGCAAGTAATGCAAGGAGGGAAACTGTGCTGTAGGGAAACTAATCCAAGAGGAGTCACAGCGAAGAATCAAAATGAGGAGTTATTGGACAAGGATTAGTGTAACAGAGGTAGTCTCCTACCAGGAAATGGGATTTGAACGCCTCATGCACAGCCCAGCCAAGGACTTCAGAGGAGGCAACAGGAAGAAATTACAAGGCACGGTGATGTAAGGTTAGCCTGCGACTAAGAAAGCAAATTGAAGATGAGCTTCTGGGTCTAAGCACCCACCATGGCAGCTTGAGGAATCTGCAGGAGAGAACAAACCTCTCCAGCCTGCCCTTGGAGGTTTGCCTTTGTGTTTTAAGGCTCCAAACCTGGCTGTTTTGGGGTTGCACACACAGTAACAAAAACATCAGCAGAGCCACTGGTTCCCATCTCCAGTTAAAGAAAGGGATCTGCCATACAGGAATCCTCCTCGCCAGTTATGTCTCTTGCCTCACTCAGCTCTTTCTGCTCACTGCCTCCCTTGTCTACAACCAGCATTTCTGCAGCACTTCTCCCTCCTCCGCCTCTTCCCAAACCTCCAACCCCCTCCTCTCCCTGCACAGGAGGCAGCTCCGATGGGAGCAGCAGCAGCCACAGCTCATAACTCGCCTAACGAGTGCCAGCCAGAAGTGATTTGTAGGCATCAAGTAGATTATTGTTTTTTGAGAGAGTGGAAAAGAAAAAGAGGGGCACAAGCTTAAGGTGTTGTTGATGAATGAAGATGAAAAGAAGGTTTTAGGGTGAGAAGTGTTTGTCTAGTGTGACCCAAACCGTTCAAACCTCATTTGATAGATGATGGACATTTATTCCCTGCTATGTGTCACTTCAAAGTCTGAGGTTTATATTAAACAAGAAGTCTTCTCCTTCTAAGTTGTTCTTTAGTTCTTCCCTGGAGTTTATCACACAGCACAATACTTGGAAATGTAATCGCATTTAGTTTTTATAATGAAGTCATATGGTCACTGGTAGTACATATTAGAAAATGCATTTTATTGTTTTTCATTATGTAATTGTGTGCTTCATTGCTTTTCATCTGTTTTCCCTTGCCGTGGGAGGTGGCGTGGCCCAGGAACACCATTTTTCTGGGGATGATGTTCTCTGGGCAGAAAGACACCAACACACCCGTGCTCCCCAGTGCCACTGCCCTTCCCTCCCCTCCGCTCCCCACAGGAAAAACCAGGCTCCCAACAAAGCTGACAGTTCCTGCTCTGAGGTAAGGCAAATCCAGCTTTTCCACCCCACCAGGCCCTACTTGGAGAAGCCATGAGCAGCAAATGTGTAAAAATAAGCAAGGACACGAGGCCCAGCCACAGCTTTAATCACAGAGAAGAGATTTTTGAAGTCCTGTGTTCAAGTCACCCGTGATACTTTCTCCCACGCCCAGACAAGGATGTCTTTTCCCTGGATCTGGGTTTGTAACCTTATGAGAGTTGATGTTCGGAAAGAAATCGTCTGTATCCTGAAATAACTTTTCCCCAAACAGCTAATGGCACTAATAGTTTTGAACAGGGGGTTCCTCCTACTAAAAGACATGATCATTCCATTATAAATGTTTACATTCCTATGCATTAAAAACAAACTTATTATGCTAATAAATTATGGAAAAACTGTACTTGATGGGATATGTTCCTGTTTAATATTCACACAAAGCACTGCAGCATTTAACCACAGGGTAAATTTACTCATTTACTACATCTACTCCTTTAAATGTGCCCCAAAAGTTGTTTTCTCAGCACTTGCTCACTAAAATTGGTTTCAATATTGGTTTTTGAGGAGTTCATTTTACTTAGATTCTCTATTAAGAAGAAAACACCATGGATTTACTGAAACCATATTTCTCCACCAACACCTCCTGTGTTGATTCACACAGGAGAAAAAAGCGTTTCATTCTAGTCCTGGCCCTGAGCAAGGACATCACCTCTTCTCTGTGTCCTCCCCTGAAAAAGAAAAGGCCACTGCCTTTGATTTGAGAGGCTCTGGTCTATTAGTGCCCTTCCTCTCCCATCAGCAGCAAATTTCCATCGCAGCCCTGCTAAGCCCTGGAAGACCCCACGATTTTGCATCCAAGCTCAAAGTCAGAAGTTTGAGTTATGCTCCATATCAAGTTGCTCCATCTCACTACGCTTTTAGAGCTCAAAAAAATTATCAAATTCTATTGAATTTCTCTCTACACAGCTGCATCTCTAATGAAGCCCCATAAAAGTTAAAACTTATATTCGGTAATCATATGCAATTGAAACATCATAAAATGAGAAGTCAAGGAACTGTATGTGGGCTGCAATGACTTGTCTTATTGTATTCATTCCCTTAATAAATATATCTTAAAAATAACCTTACAGTCACACATTTGCAATATAATATAAAAATAACACTGGATTCAAATTATTAAACAGGTAATTTAATAGAACAAGAATTGAAATGTAGGACAGTGTGCAACTTTATGCTATAGGAATAAGATGATTTTAGCCAACACAACTATTTTTCTTTTTTGCATTATCTCTGCATTTATAATACTACAACATCCACATAACCTTGACACTGTAGTCACCTTAGTAACAAACAAGTGTAACATTCACTTATAATTGAAATCCCAATAGGGTGTTTGATTCAAGTAAAACAAAAATTGGAGGCCCCTACTCTGCTGCTTTTTTCTTAGTCACATAGACATGGGCTAAAAGGATTTAAAAATAGATGTATTTGTACACTATTACATCTACAAAGCAGAACCATTTAATTTTAATTTAACGCTAAATGGAAACAAATATAACACCTTTAAAAGACACGATGCTAAAAAGAGAAGCAAATTATTTAAGTTCTGGACCAGCACAGCTTGGAGAATTCACACCAAGTAAAGGCCAGGATTTAAACCAGTCTTACAGACAAGAGAAGGAGCTGTGCTGGGGACACTGGACCAGCAGAACTGGGTGGGCAGAGGACACCCTTCACTGTGCCACCACAGCCCAGAACTGATGGGGATGAGTATCCCTACCATGTCTAGCTTCTGCTTTACATAGCTGGTTTCATTTAAATTGGGCTGTTTTGCATGAAAGATAAAGGGCAAAGGTCCTAGCAGTGCCCAGAAGGGCACATTAACGTGCTTGGTCATTCCTTAAAAATGGCCAAGACCAGACACTTCTGACAAAGGTACAAGAAACACCTGAACTCAGAGTTTTCACCTCTGGAAACAGGGCTTTCTGCCTAACCCTTCTTTAGCTTTGTCCTGAAATAAGAGAATTTATCCTCTTCCTAACTTGTAAGATTAAATAAAACTGCTCCTACTCAAGGTACCTGCAGATGTTTGCAATTACCTATAAACTTAAATTCTCTTACTGTTTCACACCTAGTCCTTCGTAGCTAGGATTTACAGTTTTACTGAATGATATCTGGTTCTGGTTGAGAACAAAAACCAGCCTCAACCATCCGAAGCCATCTTTCCCTTTGCTCGTGTTGGCCTGCTCTCTTCACAGCTCCAAAGGCAGGAACTTTCTGCTCCTGCAGGACCTCCAGCCCATCACCTCACAGCCCAGCCACGCATCCCTCTTGTCAAGGGCTGCCATCTGCCAGGGCTCCCTCCCACCCTCACGCTTTTATTAAGTCCCTGATGAGCGTGATTCAATTAACGTCGCCTGAAAAGCCACTCCACTGCAAATGAGAGGTGACAAGGAGCTGAGACAGGAGCAGGGGGACACGAGGAGCAGCCGGGCTGGGGGGACACGGCAGAATGTGGCAAAGTGGGGTTGAGCTGCCTGTGTCCAAGGGGTGATGGGGAGCGGTACAGGAGAGAGAGAGAGAGAGAGAGAGAATCTGAAGAAGTGAGAATCTGAGAAGTGAGCTCTTAGAAAGCTCTTCCCACCGTGCCGCCAGAAAGGCAAATTGGAGGCAAAAACTTGATTTTTGTTGGGTTGTTCTTTCATCAAGTGCTTTGCCTACACATCAGCCCGAGTACACCTGACAGAACATCACCTTGCTGGGGGCAGGGGGATGCCCACGGGCCCCACCAGGAGATCCATGCCCAAAAACAGCTGCAGGAGTGGGCTCCTTCTGCCGGTGGAAACAAGGACTCGGCTAAATGTGGCGAGCTACAAGTTTCTGCAACAACATGCAAGTCTCCAACATGTGGCCCGTAACGTAGCTGTTGCCATGGTAAAAAATTCATGTTTAGTGAAAAGTGTTAAATCTTGTATCATAAGTTAAATCAGCTGCCAAGACACATTTTCACAAGTAGGGGAATTTTTGTCTTTTCAGAATGGAATGTTTTTCAGTTGACATTGATTTTTCCCTAAAATAAGTCCCCCAGAAAGGAAGCCAATCACACGTGAGGCAGTCCAAGAGCTGAATTACTCTACTCCTTCTCTGAATCATCAACAAGTGTTGTGTGCTAGTGCATGTGTGTGTACAAATGCACTGTAGCTTCATCAATTCCATCCTCTCATACAAACCAGCAGCTATACAATTTCAGAATATTAAACTAATGATCCCGGCAGAAACTGCACCAATATTTCATATTTTGGGTGGTGAGACTTCAACAAGTAACTTTTCTAACCAGGAATCATCTCAAAAATTACGTTCAACCTGCCCCAGACTTTTCACAAATACAAGACTGAGCCTGACTATACAGCTGTTTATGTAGGTCAAGGACAGAAATAGTAAGAGTACATTTATTTGGTTTTGTGTTTCTGGTTCAGTATCTCAAAAGAGAACAACTGGTTTTAATACAAGTTCAGAATGAGAGACAAGTTAGAATTACTGCAGAATTAGCAAAAAAACCCAACAACAACAAAATACAACCGAACAAAAAATCCCCAAAAAATAACACCCCGAAAAAACCCCAACCACAAAAAACTTGTTACTTTTACTCATTTTAAAACTGTTGCAAGGAAATCAGGCTGTGACCAGTTCAAGACCTGTATGTGTCCATCTTCTCCTGAACTATTCAAATTTGGCTCATTCTAGCATCCTATGGTTAATCTTCCATATTTACAGGGAAATGCATTTCCAGTAGGAGGTTTCCCCACTGACACACCCAGGGAGGGCTCAGCCCCAGGACAGCTCCTGCAGAGGGATCACTGCCCTGCTGGACAATGGAGAGCTCTTGGACAACACTGGGTTCTCCTTTCCCACATCTCTCTTCAACAACCACGAGCTGGATTTCACCTTCGTTGTGTCTTCTGCAGTGAGGACTTTGCCCAACAGATTCCTTTCTTTTTTACCTGCTTCCAAGTAGCAACAGCCAGCAGCCAGTCACATCCTTGTTTCTAAGTTAAGAAACACTTCTGATTCCTCCTCCTCTCTCTAATTATTGCTCCATGATCGATCTGCCGTGCGCCATGCCAAATTCGCACCTTAGCTCCTCACCTCTAGTCAGTAAAACTCAAACTCTCCTCCCCTCTTCTCCACAAAAGACATTTTCTAGCAAGCAAGCTCCTGCTTCTGCTCTCTTGCCTCTCTCTCTCTCTCTCCTGAAACCAGCTCTTCAGAAAGGCTGGAGCATATTTAGCCCTCCCAGCTCTCTGCTTGTCTCTTTCTTTTATTTTACATGCTTCAGTGTTCACATTCTGCTCTCATTCTGCCTTCTCTCCTTCCTTCCCTGCCCCGGTGCTACAAAAAGACATCTTCTGTGACACTTTAAAGAAAAAAGGTCCCTGAATTAACAAGACTCGCACTGTGTGGTGTTTTCAGACCGGCCATTTGCTAATGTTGCAAACACAATTAGGAAATCAGGGAAAGAGCTTACAGGAGCAGATGAAGGCTGGAGAGATAAAATGGAAAGCTTTTACCTGCCAAGCTCTCAGGTTAGGGTTCTAGGTTGCCCTCGGATCTAATAAACCTATAAAAGAGCCATATTAAGGAGAGGCACAGTTGCATTGCTGTAAATATCAAGCGTGGCTTTTTTCACCCTCCTGAAGACATGGATTTTTGCCTCCACGATTTGCAGGCTGGTAACCATAGGTGGTTTAAATTCTTGGTATTAAAAAAAGCTCAGAGCATTACTGACAATTAAAAACAGCTTTTACACATGCACAATAAGGCTTCTCATGCTTAAAAAAAAATAATATGCATATCCATATTACCATCATAATAAGTGCCACAGAGTGACATGATATGATTGAGTATAATGGTTCCTTTGGAGCCATTATGGTCGATCAGTAAATAATACACTTTTGAAATTGTCTAACTACATATTTACACTTGTCAACTCTCATACACTTCAGTGACAGAATTTAAAAGAAACACTGTAAAAAACTGTAAGAACATTAAACCACAAAAACATTATGCCGAAGTAGTATTAAGGTTTGACTTAAACCCACAGAAACATGGAAATTTCAGGTTAAGGCCAAATCTCCCAAAATGACACTGTCTTTAGCTCCCAAGCCGTGCCCAAGTGCCTGCAGTGAATGAGGTATGAGGCTGGAAGGCTCATACAGGCTCTCACAGTTCCATGTGAGAACTGAGCCACTGTGGAGGGCTCTGGCCACCAAATTCAGGGGTGAGAACCAGCCCGCCAGCAGCAATTCAGCTGCTCAGCAGAACAGCGTTTCATGATTTTTTATATAAACAAAGCCTGGGCCTTTCTCTGTTTATTCAGATGAAATTCCCAATTAAGTTGAGAAAAATTAGTCTTCATTTGTTTCAGAAGAGGCCCCACTGAGACACTGGGAGTTTTCCCTAGCTGAAACACATGCAGAAAAACTTCAGGCTTCGACCCTAAAAAGGCATTGTCAAAAAAATATGTTAAACAAACATGACAGTGGATCATTAATATCCCAAAGATTCACTCCATGTGGGGAAGAAACAAGACTGGGAAGGAAGATGTTTTTCCAACAGTAAAATAATGGGCTTGGCGATGTCTTTTTTAATTGATAATTTTGTGTCTCTTGTTCAGCTGTAGCCACTTTTGCTCGGAGCAGTGGTGGCGGCAACTTTATTGGTTCCAGTAGAGCTCTGCTGAAAACAATAAGCATCAAGCTCCCCAGTGCCATCTGTCTTTCTGTGAGGGTCACATCCTGCTGCCCTGGAATCAAGGGGATATTGAATGCTTGGGAGATGTCAAGAGCAGCCCTAGGCCCACGGCACCCCTTTTGCAACAAAAGGACCCCAAACACTTCAGACACTCTGCACTGAAATCCTGAACCAGGCTTTAAAAAGCAATGATGGATATTTTCCTAGAGCAAAGGCCTTCCTTTCATATATATCTATATCTGTATCTATCTCCCTGCTCAGACTTATCTATTACCTGGCTTGTGAGAACAAAATCCATAAAGGCTTGGCAGGGCAGGCTCCTGAAGTTGTTTGAAGACACAACCACCACACCCCTGTCAAGAGGGAATTACAGCTCGGTTTTATAGTCAACTCTCCCCTCGACTGGCTGATGACAGAGCAGCCTCCCTCCACGCTCAGCATCTGGGATTTTACAGCCGCTGTATATAAATGGGATTTTCATGACAAACAACTCTACATTCGGTTTCCTTGTATATCTGAACGTGAGAACGATCTCTTAAGGCTCTGCTGGGAAGAAGTATTAATGAAGACAAAGAGCATTTCAGGCTGTTCCCCTCAGAGCATTATCACGATGACAGTATAAAGACTTTGTCCCACACAAATACTTTAAGTCCACATCCTCCTCCCCCAAGCAGCAATCCAGGACCCCCCTGTGTGCCTGACCCTCGCAGTCCCCTCCTCAGCATCCCACCACCCAAGCCCACCTGACGAGGACAGAATCTGCCATCAGCTCGTAGAGCTTCCTCTGGTCTCTCATTTCATAAGGCCTCCCTGGAGATATTTGCTTTTGTCTAAATATTATAAACCAGGGTAAGACGAAGACTTAATAAACCCTGTTGCCTTTTCACTTTGTGCAGCGTCTGTCTCCTCTCACCCAACCTCGTGGCTCATGCAAATGTCAGAGCCAGAACAGTTTTTACATCTCCCCGGGTCGCCCCACAGTGATATCAGCAAAGGTAAACAAACTACTGAAGTCTGGGTATTTTTATTTCAGATGGCATGTAAATCAGTGGATGAAAGCTGGGAATAAACTGGCAATATGAGGGCAGCCTATTTAAGTTTCCTCCCCCAGCTCAGTGTTCCCTCAATGTAATACAGCTGACATAGCCCTACAGTAAGGAAAAAAAAGGAAAAACCCAAAGAGATATAAATATTTCCTCCAAAGTCGAAGACACTCTTCCTTCGAGGTGTTTGGCCAACTCTTACAGAAAGAGAGAAGCATTTCCCTACCAAAGGCAGAAATCTTCACCTGCAGGAAATCAGGAGGAGACCAGACACCACCTCAAGTGCTCAGGATGGGCACAGGGTTCATGTGGGACACCCCAATGAGGAGCCCAGATACCCCCATTTTTGGGATGGGCACAAGATCCCCATGGGAGCAGCAGAACCTGGGAGGGTTGCTCGCTTCCTGCTGTACCACATACACCTCTTCTCAAACAACAGCCAGAGCAAGAGCTTCCTCCTGGGACTTAAATCAGAAAATGACTGGCCCTGTGTAGAGCTGAAAGCCCCTGGAAAGATGGGTTTTTAAGAGCAGGAGCTCCAGCTGCCACCTAATTGTCTGACCAGTGGGTGCCCCAAACCCACAAGCCCCTCACACCATTATCCCCGGGCAGAAAGATGTTAACGTGCTCCCACTCTTCCCTCTCTGCCTCCTTGTTTAAAGCTTTCTGGCTGCTGGTGAGGAAATGATTCTGCCTTGCTCTAACTTCCTCTCCATCACCTTTCTGTCTGTGAGGACTGGTGAGAAAATGTTTCCACTGCTCTTACACTCCTACATCATCCATTTCGGAGGCCCTTACAGGAAAAAAAAGGCTGTCTCCCATCTCCTGCTGGTGATAGTTTTATCAGATAATGGCATAAAGCAGGAATGATCCTGTGAAGCTGTTACCAATACCCAGAGGTATCTGAATTGCAGCAGAGAGACACATTTGCCACCAATGGGCAAAGCCTCAGCAGCATCCAAGGGACCTGTCTGCTAAAGAGAATATCACTACTTTAACCTGCCATGAGCAGTTGTTTGGCTTCTCTGATTTTCTGCATGCACATTGTATTGTTTTGTATTTTATTGTAAGTTAAAACCTGCTGAAACTCGATAGCTCCAGACACAACAGTGCCAAGGAAAAGGAGCCTCTGGTCCCTGAGAGGGACTTCTTTCCGTGCTGGCTTGACACATAAAATCTGCTTCTTCAGTTATGTCTTCCCTCTTACCTACACGTGACGGTGTGAAAACACAATAAAAGCTCTCAGAAAAGAAGTTCAAGGAAGCTGATAAAGTATTTTTCAGATCTCATAAATGCTTTAATATCAAGATAGCCACTAGCCCAGCTCTGCCCCTGTGCCACGCCAGTGACTGCAGGCTCTCATGCCTTCCCAAAGCACCAGCACCTCCATCTCCAACAGCCTAAGAACTGCCCTGAGCAATAAAAACACAGCTGCTGCCACACAAAACTCCAGCTACAAACCCCACTTTTCACTGTTGCCACTCTGCATGCAAAGAGGTACAAGGTGCTTTACAGGAGTTTGTGGTACACACCTGCAAACTCACAACTTCACACACCCCACGACATCTCTGCTGTGCCACTCCTGGTTCAAAACATCCCTTCAAGCATCTCAAGTATCAACGAGGCAATTTTAATCATGCATTCACAACCTCTACCGAGCCAGGGTGAAGCCTTGCAGATAAAAGCTCTGCTCAGGACCTAAAGTTCACCACCTTCACACAGCAAAATCTTCTCCTGTTATGTGATTTATTGGAATAATAGGTATTATTTGTATGATAAAACAGATTACTTGAAAAACTGTCCCAAGAAATCATTATAGACACGGAAAAGTCAGGGCTTGGCTATCACCACAACAAAAATTCTCTAGTTGTTGTTCTAAATATCAAGCAATGAAAAATACCACAAATGTGGTCAGGATAGAATTCTACACTAAAGCCTTCAGTTTAGGTGTGAGAAGATTTTTCAACTGAGAAGGCGTGAAATTCCCCCTTCTCCTGGTGATGAGAAATGCCCCCTGATGCCCCAGCTCCTCCAGGACATAGCCAAAGTCGAAATAATTTTCAAAACTAATATGTACACTGAGTAACATGGTTAACATCATCCAATGAATTTAGATCCACCTACACGGTATAAATATATCTAGATAAACTGTCACCTTCAGCAGAATTCATTAAAATAATGTTGTATCTTCCTTGTTAAATGTAATTTTTTTAATTGAAATTTAATCTTACTGCATTATTTGGTAGATTTTTAATTGACATTTGTAGTAATTAATTGGTAAGCATTACAGCTTTGTCTGAAGAATTTAAAACTAAATTTGACATCGAGATTGGCCAGCCACTGCTGTGAGGTGCCTGCTGGGAGCATTTCATCATCCTCCCAGCCCCTCCTGCTGATCAGAGGTGGGAGATGATGGTCTCTTTCTTACAGTCATGAATTACATTACTAATGTATTCCATTACCACCACGCAAATGTCATGTTAATTCCTGATCATCATCAAGTCATACAATGGTTTCCACGCTGGCACCCAGCCAATTAGCGGTGTGGAAAAATATTCCGCCAATTATATAACTTGAATTAGGTTAAGGACTCAAGAGAAAGCAAAATAAATGCTTTGAAAATACTTCTGAGATAAAATGTAAGTTGACACTGTCTTCATGTGCTATAGCCGATGTTATACAATCTGATAGGCAGCTGCCAACATTCATAACTGTTTATTAAATCTAGCCTCTCTTTATGGTGGCAGCTAAGATCTGTATTTTTACCAATATTAGGTTCATTGTGTTATGAAAAAAGACCAAAATACTTAGGAGCATTCACACCAGCTTATAAAACTTACATTATGTACTTTATTAAATTGTTAAAATTACTTCTTCTCTCCTCCCCCTGCCACAGAGAAAGTTCCATGGACAGAAAAGTTTCAGAAAAACAAAGTCTTTCTGTAGCCACTGATGCCATAAGGAGCAAGGGAGATGCTGCAAGGACAGAAGTGACATCTCCAGGCTGCTGCCACCTCTCCCTCCCTCTGAGCAGCTCTGCCAGGGGATGCCAGGCTGGGCTCCTGGAGCTCCCCCCACCCCAGTGACACACCGCTGGGTTGGCACAACCTGGGGGAACCCACTCCTGCTCCAGGGACAAACCCCTCTGGCTCTTGCTCCCTGCAAGCATCACGGAGCAAACCCAGCCCTTTTTGTGACCAGGAGCCAGAGGGGAGGACTGAGGGAGGAGAGGGGCACTGTCACAAGGAGAGGTCCCCACAATCCGGGTGGGAAGGGCAGGGACACAGCAGGTCCCTGACGTGTGTCTGCTCCGTGTTCAGCGCCGAGCCCCGCCGGCAGCACCACCAGGCTTTTAGTACCACCCCATTATTTTGATTTGTTCCATTCTTAACTCAATTTATCCTACAAGCATGGTTATCTCCAATTTAAAAACGTACACAGCACCAGCTCCTCGACTTTAAAAATTTATAACTACGAGCAATTTGTTAAGACCTTTCACTGTATCTTTCTGTCTCATTTTCCGAGGTGCTGCAATGAGGCAATTCACTGTTCTGGCTGCTTACCCCAGATGACCTTTGCCTGCCATAAAATGGTATACAACTAAATGCTCTGCTTTAAATAAAACCCTTGCCTCTTCGAAAGCCCCTACGTATTCAGTCAACACAATCAGCAGAAACCACATTTGGTTACTCAATAAGCTGGAAACTTTTAAGACACGTACGGCGGTGAATGAATTCCTGACATCACCAGGGACACTCGAGTGGGGAACAAGAAAGACCGCCGAGAAGTGGCTCTTGCTGCAGCCGGAGAAAGGATCACTCCTTTAAGCTGAACTCTCAAGGAAAACGAGAACAAAAACTGAATTAGCTCGACACGTACCCTCTGCAGTCAGCACATTGCTAGGCAACTTACCATCTCTTGATAGAATTATGGTGGAGGGCTGGTCGTACATCAGGGTTAAGATGAACACAAGCACCAGTTTGGGCCAACTGCTCCTTTCCAGTGGGAATGCTCAACGCTTGGTCATTTCGTATTATTATTCTGCAATATGTCCTAAGCACCTAGAGAGTCTAATGCATTCAGAAGGTATTTTAAAGCTATTATGTGACATGAAAATTTTAAGATAACTGGAAGTAAGTGAATTTTAGGAGGAATAGCACGAGTCTTTTTCTTTGTTCAAGCCAGCATTTGGAGGCAGTTAACAATCCTTCTTCCCATTGCTTTTATTTTTTAATAGTGAAGGTATCCAGAGGGCACGTTACTCGAACACTTCGTCTTTACTCCAGATACGGGTTGGCCACAGCTCCACACCTCCATAATTCAACCTGGAATTTCAAGTGGATGCTTTGAAACACTCCAGTCCTTCCGTTTGCCACCCCGAGACCAGACACAAGGTGCCATTACAAGCAGTGCCACGGGGCTGTCACAGCAGCCAGCGATGCCACACCTCACCCATGCCAGCCTTAGAAGGGCCTCCATCTTTAACAACACCTGGATATGAAGATTCTGACCCCAGGCATTATTTACATTTACTAAAGAGGCATTAAGCAAATGCACAGAGTGCTTTAAATCGAGGCATGTACCTTGAATATAAACCCCACGTTTCCCATGCATACTTTATAGGCACAAAGAAATAATTAATCACCTAACCACCGTGATTAAAATCAATTGATTCATATGCGACAGAGCAGTGAGAAATTTTTGCATGAGTGGAGAAGTCTGGAATTGGTCCCCGTTTGGGGATCTCGGTCGTATCAGTGAGGTTGGTAATTCAGACATGAAAGAAATGGTAAGAATCCCTCTCCTCTATGCACACTTTGAGCTGCCATATGGGTTTATTCAACTGTTTACTATACCAGTCGGTAAAAACTGAACAGCTATTATAATCTTTGCTAAATGACATGGTAATTATGCTACCTCTGGAAAAAAAAAAAAAAGAAAAAATGGAAACTTAAAAAAAAAAAAAAGAAAAAAATCACAACTCACTGACGTGCGAATTTCTTGGGTTTTATAATCTTTGAATTGAAATGCACTTTCCAACACACAGAGGGATATTAAATATATAATAGAAACCTGAATTTATTTTAAAAAACAATTTGTGCTCCAAATTCCTACACAATTTAATAATGCAGATTTCCTGTGTTTGAAAGATTTCTTACACAGACTTTCCAGTTTTGCTGCAGAATGAGATGATTCTTGTTTTCCCAAACCAATATTGCCCCTCCTCTCACCCCAGTCATTAAGAGAGGCAATCAGGAGCAGGCAAGTAAGAGGAGTGGGCATGCAAAGCTCCCCATGCCAGGCTCCTAGGGAATGGGGACAGCTGGAAAAGGCCCAATCACCCCTTGAGTGGCACAAAAGGGACAGGGGACTTCTCAGGGGGTAACCCCACCAGGAAAGGCCCTTAACACAGAAGGGGTCTCACTCTATCAGCCTCTCGAGCTTGATCAGAAGAGGCTGTTGAAGGCTTTGTCCCTGTGTCCCCAGGCTGGGCAGCAGCACCGAGGTGATGCACACGCCGTGGGACACCTCTCCTGTGTACCAGTGACACCATTTTGTCACTGGGATGCAAGTGCAGCAAACGCTGGAGCTAATTATCTGTTGGCAATGGCTCCTTTGAGAGTCCATCATGTGACACGTGATGGCGAGGAGACCTCTCCATATTCATATTTAATCACGACATGAATTGCCCACACGAGCTTGGTTTAGATCCTGTCTATCTGCAAGGCTTCAGATTTGGGCAGTAGCTTTGCCTGCATGACTGAACTCCAGTTTCACCACCAAAGACTTCACAGTTCATAGGATTTGAGGGGATGAAGGAAAAAAAGGAGAGGAGTACTGTTTCTGTATTGATGATATTTGGTATTTCTGCTATTTCGTTACAATGAAGGTTGTTTTGGGGTTTTTTAAGAACAGTGGTGACTTGCTTTTAAACACAGACAATGCAACCCCCCCACCATCACACTGAAAAGGGGAGAAAAGAATGAAGGAAAGAGAATTTGTAAGAAAGAATAAGTGAGAGTTATTGCAAACTCAGGCTTGACAACTCACCAGTTTTACTTGCAGGCATCACACATATCCATTCATGACTCAGGGCAAATACAGGAAAGGATTGGAACCCTTCTCATGGCAAATGTGTCTGGAAGCCGGAGTCACTCAGAAAAAATGTTCTCAGGAGACTGGAAGACAAAAACATGTTTTAAAACTTCACTCAGTTAGAGTCATATCAAAGCCTATCGTTTTCCTTTGAAAGTAAAAGGTGGTTATAAACGCTGGAGCTGGGGGGAGCATTACAGAAGCATGTCTATGTATCAAACTATCACACAGCAGACTCTATTTGGCTTTAAATAAAACCAAAACTTACAATATTAAGAAAGGTTTTTAGAGACAAATGCTTATTTCACATTTGCAACGTACTCCTCCGACAGGAGAGCTTATGTTCCTTCTAAATACCAAAATGTGTCACCATCCAAATCCACATTCTGCCTGAAAACACTGTACTGAGCACAAAATCCAGATACTTTAACCTACTTTGCATTATCAAAATATAACACTCTCTGAATTTCTGAACTATTTACTCTCTGTCTTCACTCACTGCATCCTGATAAAACCTTAATAAAATGTAGAATCTCTTGTTAGCATTAATCTTTCCTCTGAGATAAGGAAAAACACATACAAAAACTATTTGATGTTCAGGGTGGAAAGGCAAAATTTGCAAACATCAGTTAAGAAATACCAATTAGTATGTTTTTTTTCCCCAGCCATTAGTAACACAGATTGAGCTTAAGCTTAGCTCAGAGGAAGATGCTCCCTGTACAAATGAAACATCCATTTTACTAATAAGGGTATTTTAAAATAAGATGTATAATATCTTCACTGATAGAGTAGCTGCACTGAGTAACAACTCACACTCAGAAATACAACCAGAGGTGTTCCCAGGGCTGTTCTGCATCACACCCATGAAACCACATGGGATTTAAACAGCAGCTCTGGTGCCTGCCCAGATTGGGAAAGGGCACAATGGATGCACCAACACCTGGAACAGCCTCTGCTCCCTGGACCTCTGCACGACAGGGACCTGCAGCATAAACCCCAGGGGACAAAACAAATTTTGCAATGGAAAGGGAATATCTTGAAAAACTAGAAGTCTGAAAGCAAAAATCACCTGTGGTGGTGCTTCTGAGCCCTTCATTCCCCCATCCTCACCCTCAACAGCATCCCCAAGGCAGTGGCTGTTCCCAGCCTTCCCACATCCACCAGGGCTCTGACAGGGGCAAGTCCTGCCATCCCCAAATTAATCTCATGGAGTTAATTATTTTGGCAGTCCACTGCAGCCTTCCTGAGGAACATCTGGAAGCTTCTGTCTTAGCAACAACCGCACGAAATTTTGTAAGACAAAATCCAGGTACTTCTCTGGCCCCGGGGCTTTCTCCCATTCTTTGCTGAATGCACAAGAGCTCAAAGATCACAAGGGTTCAGAAATCTAAATATAGGGATTATGCGACCCTATTACAAAACTGTGCTACACAATAAAAATAGACCCAAAAGGGGTTTTTAAAACAGCATTTATGCTAAAACTGACTTCTTTCTCAGAGACTCTGAAATACCTGCAAACCAAAAGTGACCTGCATCTTGCATCGGTTGTATTTTATTCATGAGGGGCAGAGCACTTGAGAGAAGCAATGGAGCAGTGTCAGAAACACACATCCGAGCCTTGCTTTATTGCTGTGCTTGATGACAGATATGCAGATGGGTTTGTAGCTGAGCAAAAAGCTGCATCTACATATGTTGGGACAAGATTTCTCCAGCTGACCTGCTTCACCACAGCATTCAACTGCTAATCTTTATCCATGATACATCTGTAGAGCAGGAAAGTATCATTTGCCCTCTTTAAAAGATGAAGAATTGAGGCTCATTTTAGCTAATGCTTGCTCAAAAAAAGTTAATGTTCAAGACTTTTGAAACAAAATTATTGTCTAAATAATATATATGGTCTGCAGAGGATGAGGGCTACAGAAGCACTGTCCTTACCTGCAGATCACTCCTCACATCCTTCCTCAACATAAGGAATACCTTGGCACCGTTGTGCCAACAAACAGATTTGGAAGCTGAGAGAGCTTCCACCCAAGGAATAAGAAGCAGTACTGGGAGAGGGTAAAGACATTCCATCCAGCTTGGCCTGAACTCTGACAGTGCACCTGGAAAAATGGATGCTTCTCACGCCATCCAAAACTGACCTCAACATAATACTCCACAAAACATTTCTTCAGCCAGACTTCCCAAGGGAACAAAGCCTACATGATGACCACGTACTTTCGGCACCCAGCCCCACCTGCATCTATTGAATCCCTTGGATTAATGGGAGCAGAGAGCTCCCAAAGACACGAGTTCTCACGGCATTAACTCTGCGGCTTGCCCCACTGGCGACCTCCAAACTCATTGGATCAGCTCCAGGCTGAGCCTGGCACAGCAGCTGCCTGCCAGGAGGGAGCCCAGCACGGCCCAGGGGCACAGAGGCAGCTCAGGCACTTCCATGGACCTCAGCACTGGAGAACCTGGAGAAACAACCCGTACTGCTGGGGGGAAGGGTGGAGGAGGGAGAGGAACAGATTATAGATCGGTTCTGATAAACTCCAGCCTTTAATGATCTACCCACACACTCGAGTTCGATCTGGCATTGACAAATTGAAGCTTTTAATGATGTGCCCACACATTTGAGTTGGCCACTCCTCTTCTACAACTTTCATAAAAATAGCATGCTGGGTTAAAGACACAGAAACTCTAATACTGCTGCAACATGAGCAAAACCCTTGATCAACGTTTGGCAAACCTTCTTCCCCAAAAGGTTTTTTGACAGGGCCTCCAACACAGCCCTCTAACACAGACCTTCTGCACTGCCCTGCTCCCATACGGACTCTTCGAAGGCTACAGCTCAATAAGGGGCAATGAGATGCAGCAGCTTTAGCATAACTGAAGTACAAAGTCAATCAAACCTTGAAACAGGAATCTGGGCTTCATTAATTCCAGCAATCACAACGTTTTTATTATCACTGTATTAATCAGAATAGGAAACCTATTAATCTGCCCCCAACAAAAATTAATCTTCGTAATATTGAACAGATTTGAAAGACAAGTTTTAATATTTCACTGTTTAAATCTCAAAGGCAGAGGCACACAGCTCAGACGATCAGGGAGATCACTACAGACTTCATCTCATCAGCATGAGGTCACTCACCTTTCCCTCTCTGTGCATCTCCACCTTGGGGTCCACCTGCTCCTGGGGCTTTTGGAGGAACCCAGAGCATAATTTCCTCCATCAAACTGCAAAACTGGCTGCAGTCCCTGATGCACCGAAGAGCTGTCAAGAGTTTATGTTGTAAAGGACCAGCACCACATCCAGCAGTGCCTGTGTGGCACAGGCTGGAAGTGCCACCCATGCCAAGGGCTGCTGGGGTACCAGGGAGCTCTGCAGTGGGCAGGACACACCTGACAGGCAGCAGATGCACCCCTGTGTGCAGAGAGGAATGAGAAGAGGTGCAGTGGGAGAAAACAGCACGTGGCTGCAAAACAAGAAAGTGTCTGAAATTCCTGTGCTCCACCGGAGCGAGTCAAGGACTGTTACACAGATCTGGCCAGGTTACCTGCACCCACCTCCCCAAAATATCCCACTGACACCACATGGGGCATCAGAACAGAGCCCAGCTTAAAGCAGCAAACAGGTGGCAGAGTAGAAGTCCTTACAAAATGATGGCAAGGAGGGGGACAAACCAGAAAGGGGCTGAGGAAATAAAGATGAATGACAAATGTGACTGAAAAAGGAGGAGAATCATCCAAAGCATCTCCAGATACCCATGCCCTCCCTGGGGCACGGGGAGGGTGACATGGATGAGCACATGGCTGCAGTTCCTTTTGCTGCTCTTCCATCATCACCCTGCTGTGGCAATCACTGATGGACAGGTTATTTTGCTACCTGGCCAAATTTTCATTACAGCAGCTTTCACCAGCACATGAATACCTCCACACACATGCACTGACACACACCTCGGGACTGCATCTGGCACAGTCCAGGCCTGATCAAAGGCACAGCTTCAACCATCTCACGCACGACTCGTGTCAGGCTGTTTACTGACTGCACTGGAACTACAGAACCCTGTTTTAACTAATGATTTCTCAAAGCCATGTTGCACAAAAGAAAACAGGTTCAACTTGTACATCAGTGCCTAAGAGACTGCTCCAAAACAGACAACTGTAGGAAAAGTTGTGCCCATGTATACATATATACAAAACTGTTTTTAAGTGACTGTTTTAAATTAGAATAAATCTGTGTTCCACCAATTAAGCTTTGAATGCACGGCTGATATCGCTCGCTATTTTAAACAAGCGGCATAATAAACGCAAAAATTCAAATATTTTAGAGAAAATACTTGGAGAGTTGAGACATTAATTTTGCCATATACAATCTGTTTCACAGGGATTTAAAAAGCTTTATTGCCACCCTGGGTACATTGGAATAAAGATGAAACACCATCCTTTCCTATTTACATATTAAAAAATACGTGCCTTCTTGGTACAGATTACCCAGCTTGCTGATACATGACTCTGTTAAAAAAAATACAGCCTGTCTAGAAAATCCAAAGCCCCAAACTAGATGTGTCCTTGCACTCTAACAGGTTCTAAATGGAAATAAAATGTACTGCTGGCTTGTTTATCCTCCCCTCTGGTGAGTGTCCTGGGGGAGTGAGGCCAGAGCAGCTCCCCAGGGCTCTGCCTAACCGTGGGGCTGTTTACCAGCCACCAGAACCAGCAGCAAAATAAAGGGAGTAAAATCAGACAAGAAAACCTTGGGATCTCAGGATGTCTAGGTGGGGGAAAAAAGAAAAAAGGAAATAAAGAAAGAAAAAACAAAAAAAAACCAACCATCAACCAATCAAACAAAATATACCCCCCAAAAAAACTCCTAACATCCTTATTCTTATTTCCACCTAATATATTTTGACTGCAGCTTGAGATGTTCAGCTAAAATGTTTCAGTACAGATAATTTTTCTTCTCCAAAATAAATAACCTTTTTCCTTTTTTCCCCCTTTTTTCCCCTTTAAATAAACTGCATTAGAAACACGTGTCCAAAGCATCCCTAAAAAGACCACAAAGTCTGCTTTCAAGGGGAACCTCATTGCACCAAGTGGTAACATTTGTTCTCCCCTTTCAGCTGGGATCCACCTCAACTTTTTGATGTTGGTTGGAGCTTTTATTTGCAAATAGAGCAGAGCTGCCTGGGATGGAGGGCTCCTCCGGAGCATGCCATGTGGCCTGCACAGATGTTCCTTTTATTCCCGTGTCCCACAAGGCTCTGTGGCTCGCTGGTGTTAAACAGATTACGCAAGTAGAACACTTGATTTTGCATGTCCCCCTTTTTTTCCAACAGTTGTCTAATTTACTCAACTCATTCTGCCCCCTCCTTGTCCCTCACAATCACTATAGAAAACACAGAAAAACGCAGCCGAAGCAAGGAAGTTTCTCCTCCAGGAGCAGAATATACAGGAATGCTCAGCCTCCGCAAACAAGGCAGAAATGCAGAAGAACAAAACTTACTGGGACAGTAAAGAAACCAGCTCATTAGTCAGGCTGTGCTAAAGCTTCATTATATCCCAGCAGCACCAGTCGCTACAAGTATCATAATCTCTCACCCTTATTTATATGTCCAAATGAGAAGTGAACTTCTTCAAAAAAAAAAAAAAAAAAAAAAAAAATCTAACACCAATTATGGGTGCTAAGCATTCGAAAATCCTTGAAAATCTGGCCTTCAACTCGGTCACAAAGAAGGGGCTTAATTTCCCGGCTGTCAGGCATCCCAATCAACAACTGAAGTCAATGGGATCTACACAGCACCTTATTAAAAAAAAAAAAACCACAACAGAGCCTAAGAGGCCCATTAAGGAACTTCAGCTACAAGGAGAGAACCTCGCTGCTGAACACAGCAGCAATACACAGCTTTGTGCACCAGCCACTTTGCTCTCATGCTTAATTTGATTAATCATTTTGGTATTATCCCCAATTAGAAAAGTGTCTAACAGGAAAAAAAATTAAAAAAAAAAAAAAAAAAAAGGTTTAAGCCTAAGAAACGGCAGCTACTGAACACACAACGACTTGGGACTTCTGGCATTTACCAAGGATACAAAATTGAAACTAAAAATTGCGGACAAATACAAAGGCATTGGTGTTTCATCCAGACTGAGGATTATGAATTTTTTTTTTTTTTTTAATAAACTGAAACCGAATTCCAGATGTTGAAAGTTGGGAAGTAAAAACTGCTTTAGCTGTAAAAACACAGAAAGGTGAGACAAAAAATTCTGCTGAAATATAATGAATCTTAGGGATGAAAGCGAAGCCTGTGCACCCCCTCACCAGGAGAGGGCTGGACAGGGATTTTTGCACTCTGTGTGCCAAGCCAGGTGGTGGCACAGGGGTTTGCCTGGAGCTTCCTTTTAATGATGGACAGAGTGGAGCAGGAATCCCTGGGAATTCCTGAAGCAGGAAGGGGAATAAAGCTCCCCTGCATTTCTGCTCTGGACCTCCCAACACCCAGACCTGGCTCCTTCAGCCCACGGGTGGCATCTGCAACCCCACCTGTGCCCCAACACCAGGGCAGGGGCACTTGTGGATGCCATGGATACAAACTCCTACATCCCAAAAAGACACACAAACCCATCTTTTCTTCCCCCCAGAGTCCAAATCACCCCTGACACAGCAGAGGCACATCTGAGGCTCCACAGTCCCTTCAAATCCAAATACAATCCAAATTTGGACCCGCATGACTGGTTCTTGGTTTGTTTTATGGGCTTGATCACCACCAACACTCAGGGATTTTGAAAGCAGAATTCAAGGCAGTAATTTGAGATCACTGGTTTCGCCTCTGTTTCCATCACAGCATCCACAACGCTGCAGATGAACACAGAACACCCAGAGTATCCCACAGCACCTCACCAACTCCTTCCCAGAAGTGACTGAGTCTCACCCTAAAACTCAGGAACAGCAGCAAATGTTTGGATTCTGATAAGAAGGGGAATACTCATCAGCATACTTCACTAGTGATGCAGTCACAACTTGCAAACTTAGTCACAGAAATATGACTGAACTTGTCTGCTACCACACAACAAAGTACCGTCTAGTGGTTAAAATCGGAGGACATGATTCAGGAATGCAAGCCTTTTCAAAGAAGAACTAAAACACATGATTAAGTGCTGTTGAAGTCAATAGGCTGATTCAGAGACCAACTTCTGGAGCAATGGATAATACTCCCCACATTGCCATATGGCTCTCAGTCAAACTTCCTAGAAGCATTTGCTAATACCGGGTTCCACCACAGCTTTTGGGAGGCCTGCTTTTCTTTTGCCCTTTTTTTTTTCCTCCCTTTTCTTTTTTTAAACCTATGTCTGGGATAATTTTCACCCACTCTGAAGATCCTCCAGGCTCTCACTGACTGAGAGAGAATGTGCAGCCGTGATTACTGCAGGGTGGTGCAGATTCATGCCATAACTAATAGTCTCAAATGCAAAGTTATCTATATATATAAATGAATGCAAGAACATATTATATAAATACACGCTATATAAAATAATTAATGCAAATCTGTTATAATCCAAAGGCACTTTTTGTGGTGTTTAGTGAAAGGCACGCAAGCCTGTTACAGTGATGAAATCCAGCACAAGCATCTTGGCCAGCCAAGGGATCTTTGCAAACAATCCCAATCCCACCTCAGAACTCCCGAACCCGCTTCCTTTACGACTTGCAAATATTTCACTTCTCCTGCCAGCTCCCTGCTCGCTGCTACACTAAAATGTTCTGTGGCAGGTTTGCTGTTCTGCTAATCTATATTGTGCTCAGAGAGCAGCCCCTGGTCACAGCTTCCTGCAGGGTGGGGACAGCAGCACGGCCACCACGTCCGACCCCTCAGGCAGCACTGCCACCCCACGCCAAGCCAACCCCATCCCGAGGGTCACCCTATTTCCTGGGAACGCCATCCAACAGCACCTCCTGCTCCCCAGCCTTCCCCAGTCCTGCCAACACAAACACGCAGCACACCAAAGCTTTCAGCAGGATAAATGGCTACTCAGCAGTGCTCCAGCTAACATTTACAGCACCTCGGTTACAGTTTGTATTTGTATTTATGGGATGGGAAATGGAGGGGGAGACCACTGGCAGAGCCACCCACTGACTTTAATGTCCTCCCCCACGCACACGACTGAAATAATCCACTAATTTTGCACATTTCCTAATCCTCGAAAAGGTTGAAAACTTACTCTTTACATTTAGTCACGGAAAAGAAGAAAGAAAACAAAAGCCCAAGGAATTCTTGCTGGCTTTTTGAAACACTTCACAGATAAGGTGTAACATCATTTTTAAGCAGTTTGAAAACACCCTGTTACTGCCTACAATTAAATAAATGTAATCACAGCCTAAGCTGGCCCTCCCGGCCGTCTGTCTTTAAGGCAATGGGGAAAGAAGAGGCGCTACAACGTGCAGTACTTTTTCTGGCTTTTAAAGTGTTTCTCCTTATTCAATATCTAAATTAAATCAAATGGAGTATACTAAGTAAGCCCATAAGACACAGCGCATGATGCAAGAGTCTTAAAATCCTTATCTACTGAGCACTCCAGCTTAAAGGCTGATGTTTTATGTTCCCCTGCAGCGCACGGGGATCCTGCTGGCTTGGCCAGACTAGGAAAATAAGCTCCGAATGACCAAATGCAACTGCAACTTGAAAAGTAGGAACCAAACCAGACACAACAAACCACAGAGCAGCCGCCCCAGCCCGGTCTGGGCTCACCCAGCGCTGCCATTCCCGCCCGGCACGCTCCCGGCAGCGGCCGCCTTCACCCTCCCGGGGCTGCTGGTGAGATGCTGGGGAGCCCAAGCCACGAGTGGGGCTGTTCATCACCAGGATTTTAGCCCGGGATGCTCAGGGTGAGGAAGGTAGGAAGCCGGCGCGCGCTGGCGGAGGCACAGATGCGCGGAGTTGTGCAAATCTGCTGAATTCCAAAGTTATGAATTCCACGAGTTCAAGCGATTCTGAAAACGCCCGCGAGCCAAAATCCACAGTCCTGCCTGGATGCTCTCCCCACAGGTCCTGGGGCAGAGGAACCCACCCCAGCACGCACCCACAGGTGCTGTGGACAGGGCATTTTGGGTCATTTTCTGCCTGTGAGCATCCTGCAGACAGCTCACAGGACAGTCATTCCCTGATGGTGTTTCATCTTTATTCCAGTGTACCCAGGGTGGCAATAACGCTTTTTAAATCCCCGTGAAACAGACTGTATGTGGCAAAATTAATGTTTAATTTAATGTCTCAACTCTCCAAGTATTTTCTCTAAAATATTCGAGTTTCTGTGTTCATTATGCCGCTTGTTTAAAATAGCGAGTGATAACGGCTGCGCATTCAAAACTTGATTTATTCTAACATGGAACAGTAACTTAAAAATAGTTTTGTATACACGGGCACAACTTTTCCTGACCTCACTGATCCTGGGAAAGAAATGGGTGTTCCTCCAGGCTCATGCATCCGAATCTACCTCCCATGGCAGAAGCAGGCAGTACCAAATACTGCAGGGCCTACAAAAACCAAGTTACAGTAACATGAAAATAAAACCAGAGTTCAAGTCAAACTCCACCATCTATCCTCCACGTTTGTATATGTTTCTCTCCTGAATGTATGTTATCAAAGCATAACTACACATGAAACATCATTTATATGTCCTGTGAAAGGGACATTTACCACAAGTAAGAGTTAAGCAGCTCAAATATTAAAATGGGAATAAAACTATTGCTAATATCAATGGCATAAATTAATACTACTAGTTAATTAAGTCCAGCTGTATTCTCAGACTTTTACTCTAAGACTGAGACTTTTTCACAAAATTTGTGTTACAAAATAATATAATTTATTTAAGTCCTTAGCTCTACCAGATCAATCACTTTAGGTTTTATTGTTAACTCATCTGCCCTACATTTGGCACACCTGCCCACAGAAACAAACCACACATTGTACCTTATTTCCTCCATAGAAAAGCTCTGTAATTTCCACCACATCTACTAAGTATATTTGGAGGTCAAATTTCAGATCTCTTCCTCTGGGCTTTTTTCCCCCCACCTTGTTACATTTCAACTTGTAAGCGGCAGAAAACGGTTTCAAAAATGAAAAAAAAAAACAAACCAAAACCAACACTTTCTGAGCAGAAAAAAAATGTAAAATTCACCATTTCCTCTGGACCAGACATCACAGCTTGAAAAGGAAGAAAGGGAGAGAAAAAGAGAGCGAGCCAGTTCATGCTGCAGAGCAGCTGCTGGGCTGGAGCTGTGACGACAGCACTGGGACATCCTCAAATCCAGCCAGCATTCCAATAATGCACAGCAAAGCACTGCTGCCAGGGCTCCAGGGGCATCCCAACCCTATGGACAGAATGCATCCATTTGTGATGAATAGACAGGGTGAGTTTAAAACCGTGGTGGTTGTTTTTTAAATCTTCTAAAATCAACAGGAACTCGGCGCACGGGTCTCCAGCAGCACTTGGAAAAACTGAGTTCACAGCGCCGAGGGCACGGGGGGAAGCCTGGCCTTAGCCAACATCCTCTGGCACGAAGAGACTGCCTGACATCAGCAGAAAGGATCAAACCACGCTCTGAGAAGTTCCTCAGAGACACAATATAAAAAAAACCCAAGTAATATTAAAGTAATAGTGACTGATTCACACTAATAAGGGATAAGGAGGACAGAGAGGGAGGGGGGAAAAAAAAAGAAAAAAGAAAAAGAGACACCAGCCTACAGCACTGGCCAAAAAAAAAGTAATTTCAGAGCCCAAAACAATGGAATTTTTAAAAAATTAAAATAATTTCATAAAACACCACTACAAGCCCACCCAAAGCAGCAAGAAGTCATTTTTACCATTTTAATCAAATACAAAGCTGATATGCTAACTTAAAGGATCAAGACAAAGTAAGAGATGTGGGAAGGCAATCTGAATGCCAAGTTTTACCCATGCGAATTCAGTTATAAATGCTCGGAAAATGTGATTCCCTAACTTAGAAATAGCAGCTGTACCATTCAAAGGTACTCCAGTAATTACTGGAATGCTTGCTGAAAAACTAGACAGAAGCTAACATCTTACTTACATTAAATACACATTCACCATAAATTAAAAGAGCCACAGAAAAGAAAAAAAAAAACAAAAAGAACAAAAAATAACAAAACCAGAAAACAATCAGGCGAGCAGATGTTCAAAAAAAAGAAGGGGGAAAAAAATGACAAGAGAGGGCCAGATGCTCATTTCTGGTGGCTGTCACAGTGCAATGAAGGTACCCCACACCACCAGCCTCCCCAAGTCACCCGAGATCAGCCGCCAAAGGGAGTCACATTGTCACCTCTGCATCTGTAAGTGGTAATTTCATCCCAGATACTGCAATAACACGCTGCCTTAAAATCTCAGAAATGCTGCCTAGTCATCTGAGACAGGAGTAAAACAAGCAGCAACGCCAAGTGGAGTTGTCTACTACTGCCTGAGGGACTCCTGGGTTTAGCAGCCGGGCTGGCATAAGGATTGTATTATCGAGGAGTGCCCTGCACTGCTTTATTAAGTGCCAGTGAAGTGTCTATTGCATTCAGTGCCTGGGAAATACGCTGAGAAACGCCAACCACCAACCACCAAACTACAAATTAAGCTACTTGACCAATCGGCGCTCATTATCAGCTGCTGATCCCTGGAAATAAACCCTTCTGGGAGGCAGGGGCTGGTGACGTGAGCAGAGACGGGGGAGAGAACCTCTCTGCAGCGAACAGAGAGCCCCAGGACACGCTGCTAGGAGCAGCGAGTCCACACCCAGGCTTTGGAAGGAGGTACCCGGAGAGAAGTTATCTGCAAAATGTGCATCACACTCTCCTGGCTCCCTTCACACCTCCCCCTTCGCAGCCCCACTCCCATGCACCTTCGCGTCTATTCCCACACTTCTCTCGCTACCCACATCCTGAACATATTTATGTTGTAAACATCCATTTGGAAGCACTCGGTGAGCCTGTGGCACACAGAAGGATGCTGCTCTGAGCTTTGGGAGGCAGCCGGCTCGCCATGACCCCTCTCTCCCTCTCCCAGCTGCACAGGAGGGGAAAGAATTACTTGGCCCTCACACTTATTTTTTATCCACTCAGGATCCAGATTATTGCCTAATAAAACTTCACGGCAAAGCTATTAAAAATTAAAGGGATATCTCCCTTCCTACATAATGATTTGTCACAAGCCAGACCTAAATCAGGATTGATGAGGTTCACGATGCCTTC
>VWZT01007078.1:18338-31706 GCA_013397055.1 Pachycephala philippinensis | reverse complement strand
TTTTTTTTGATTTGGCAGAATTTCCTGATTTTTTTTTTTGCAGCCCTTCTCACTCCTTACTGACACAAAATTTCTCCTTCAGTGCTCCAGACCTTACTTCTTCATCAAGATGAAGTAAGAGGCGAAAGGCAGCTGAGCCAGCAGAAATGTTTCCACTGTCCTTCAGGAAACACAGTGAAGAGTCCAAGTAGTTGGTATGATTCAGAACTAGTGGTAGAAAAAGGACAAACCAGATTACAGCAACAGAGGACTCCATCCAAAACCTGCATCCAAAGAGACTCCTGCTAACATATGGTGGAAATGTGACTTTTTGCAAATATCCTCCGCAGAAGCCAATTCCTCTCCTCCACCCAAGCCACATCCAGTAGCTCTACTAGAGCGAGCTGTTACTTACACGTATTAGTCAGGATAGGCATCAGCCATGATACCAATTTTAATCCATCTATCTAATGAGGAATCTGCCATCTAGTTAACGTGCTCAGACCCTCCAGAGAAATTAAAATCCACCTATTTAGGCCCCTCTCTCACTGAGCACTACCCATCCCAGAGCACTGTGGCTGCTTTTCCCAGACATCGTGTCCTGCTCTCCCTCCGCAGCACCAGCACCGCGCGGCTCCACCAATACAAAGGAGAAGCACCTGAAGCAGAATTGAAAGACAGAACTTGGAAAGAATGCGTTAGCAACTTCAATCCAAATATAAAATGCATTTAAAGGTCATAATTTGCATAACTACATCTCATGTTTTTTGTTGTGCGGGGTTGTTTTTTTTTCTTTTTTAAATTGCTCTATCCTGGAAGGTGCCGAGCGCCGCTGCTTCTCATTTAAAGTTTTGACAACTCTTAGGGCTGCTCAGTGCTTGGCAGGAGCTGCTCTGCAAGGCATCCCAGGACCATGATAACAGGTACATAGCATTAATAAAAAAACCTTTTCAAAATACAGACTAATGGGAGGAGGCACATGGCACCATTATCACCTGGGGACATGGCTGGGCTGACACAGGAGTTTCACTTTCTTGTGATGCAGTCTTGAGAGTGGATTCAGAAAAGCAACAAGATGCAACCAGTCATAACAGGAAAAGCTCAAAGCACCACAGAATGCCCCAAAAACTGTCATAAGGTTTTTTTAATCCTTTTGTTCACTTGGATCAACAGCTGCTCCAGTCTGCATCCAACGAGGATGCTACACCAAACCCCTAAAACTTCATCTCCAAACCCAGACCCAGTCTCATGAAAAGTGTCATATGTCATATTTTCCTTGAAAGGATTGTAACTGGAAGAGGAGCAGGTAAGAGGAATGCCCTCTTCAACCAAAATGAATATCAGAGATGCTGGAACATTCAGCTCTTGCTTCCTGCACGAAATTAATTATAACGGCCAATCTGTGCTGCTGCTTAGTCTGCAGGGGAAAAGATGAAATAGCTAAATTGATATCACAGCAAAGGAAGGGCTCATCACAGCAATGTCTGAGGCTGAAGTGGAATTCTGCCTTCGCCTGAGCTACAGAAGGGAACTTTAGAGATGGCTGAAAACTGTGGCTACAAGCCTGCAGCTCCCCCAGCTTGTATAAATGTGCTTGCAGAGATCAATGTGCTCAGCGTTGGGTTCAGAGGCTGAATGCAGCTCCATCACCATTAGCACCTGACTGACGATTGACACAAACCACACACCACCTACAAAGGCACTGCACAGACCCAAGCGTGTGGGAAACGCAGGCTTCCCCAAAACCCTCTGCAACATCTCAGATGTTTTCCCACATTTAAAAAAAAAAAAACAACAACAAAAAAAACAAGACCAAGGTTGCAGTATCTGTGTTAAATAGGATCTTTCATTTCCACAGCATCTACTCGCACTCCTTCTGAAAGTTAAGAAATATTTGTTTATTCTGGATTGGGCATAACTTCTTTCTCCCAAAAGCGAGTTCCTCCCAATGCGGGACCCAGAGTCCAACCATTAACCCACCTTTGCCATGTTCACCACTAAACCATGTCCCTAAGCACCACATCCACACAACTACTGAACACTTCCAGGGATGGTGACTCCACCACCTCTCCAGGCAGACTGCTCAGTGCCTGACCATCCTTTCAGGGAAGAAACTTTTCATCGTACCCAAACTACGCTTCTCCGACACAACCTGGTGCCATTTGCTCTTGTCCTGATACAGGCTTTTCATAACCATCCACCCTAAGACATGCACCTGGTCTGAACTGCTGCCTTTCCAGCACTGTGCCCCACAGCCTCCCCACCCTTTTGGCTCCGAGGGAAGGAGCCTGAAGCTCCCCACCCCTCGGCCCTCCTACCAGGGATCTTTGCAGGCCCCAGGACAAGAGATGGCTCCATCCAGTGATGCAACATTAAGTGAGAATGGGAGCGGGGACAGTCCAAACTCTCCAGAGCATTCTGGCAAGAGCAGATCCACACAGAGCCTCAGGCGTAGTGAGGAAAAGCCACAGGTTCCCATCGCTGCAAGGCGTGCTGTGCTGCACGCTCTTGTTTGTTTGTTTTGAAATATTCTGGCAGTGGAAACAGAGTCACTGTTTTGTTTTTCTCCCCCACATATGCTATATAATTTTGTCTCTAGCACTCGCTTCTTGCTTACTCAGTTGCCTATAGTCTGCCTCTCTCAGAGGAACGCTAGCTGTGTTTGTCCCCAAACTGCATCCTGATCCAACTGCTTTGTGTCATCCCACCAGCCCTGCTCAGGGAGCGACGATCAAAATATTTTCACTAGGATGCAATGCAGAGAGATGGGCATGTAAGTTATTTCAGAGCAAAGCTGACCCACGAGGCTGAAGGGTGTGCAGAAGTGTTTTGGCTACTGAACTCAGGAAACAAGACATGAAAAGAGGGAGTAGTGCTACAAACAATACCAAGGCTTTGTTTGTGCCAGATACACTGCTAAGAAAATACCACATTTCAGCTACACAGCGTGGCCAGTCCTCCTGCAAATGACTGCACAATATGACCATGCTTCTAGCAACATTTAAATATGGCCAATAAATTAATACAGGACATCCCAACTGGCCACGGGTCGCAGTCATCAACAAGTAGGTCAAACTAATTCTGGAAGGCTGTGAGAGGCACATAAAACAGTCTGTGGCAGCAGTCCGAGGCAGGGATGAAGCAATCCCCACTTCAACTCACCCAGAAACACTGACACAAGCCCAGGTGCCAAAGGGATGAGGGACGAAGCCATTCCCAGTCCACGCAACTCGCCTGCCATCTCTGCAAGTTACAATTAACTTCCCAGACAAAACGCAAACACATTAAAAAAATACCCAAGCCAATTAAGACACAAGTGTTTAAAGACATGAGTAGTAATTACAAATGTATTATTCATACCTAATTTACAAGATGAACTTCTTTCAGTAAAATATTAAACTGTTTACATGCATTCAGGAAGACAATTTCCCAGCCCTGCGCGTCCTGCTCCGGAGCAGGGACTATTGCTATGCAACAACTCCACGGACTTACAGTGTACACCATGGAGTAATCAGAAAATGTTTGACCTCAGATATCTACTTGACCCCACAGAAATGCAGACTCGCTCGCTATAAAATCCTAAACAATGGGGCAGACAAGGTCAGAGGGTCAAAGCAAGTATTAACAGGTCATTGTGCAACCCACTTGGGAGCAATTACTTCTGGTCACGGCTAAGTGGACACTTGATTGAATACCACTAAGACAGCTCACATCCCACAGATAACAATCCTCACAGCGATTAAGAATTAAAGCCCCCATGATTCAGCCTTTATTACTCAAATGAACCTAACTATTCCATAAAAAACTCCTGGTATATGCATGATGCAAGGTCTAAATTGAAATGCCACCTCATTAAACAATAATATCTAATTTTATCTAAATGAATTTTCATGAAAGTACGCCACACAGCTCAGGAATTTTTAAAATGAATTATCACAAGTGATACATAATTTCACCAAAACTGCTGCAGGAAAAAAAAAAATTAGCTTCAGGGATGAAAGGGAAACATCTATGCTGAATGAAAATTGCACTTCTTTCTGCAAGCAGAAAGGGTAAAAGGGGGCTTCAGGGCTTCTGCCAGACAATAGAGGCAGATTTTAATTGAATCAACACCTTTCTGCTATGTCAGGTGTGCTCACCCTTCCCCAGCCAACAGCAGCACCCAAAACACGTGTCGAGTGTCACTGCACACCCAGGCCACCTTCAGAAAAGGGGATGTCACCTGCACACAGCCCCTAAAATTGGGGTTTATTATCATAAAGTGTTGAAAGAGCCACCCTTGACTGGCTGTTAACAGGCCTCTATTACCTCAGCTGAAAACAGTTTGTACATCCCCTCCTGAGGGTGAAAACCCTGTTCTGACACCTGCGAGCCATTTAAGAGCTCCTAATTATTTTCCAAAAATGAGCAGCACAGATAAGACGACTGCTTTAGAAGGGTTTCCATCAGGAATCATTGAATTTTTTAAAAAAAAAGACAAGTGGATTTCATTTTTAGCCTATTTATTTGTGGATTCCATGAGCAGAGGTGGCAGGACCCACTGCCATATTGGCAAAAAGCAATGCCATCGACCCAAAGGTGCTCACAGCCTCATTTCTAAATCTTCATGTGTGACTTTTTCCAAAGCCTGGCTATCCCTCAGACCTCCCTGGTGCAGCAAGTTCTTGGAATACACTCAGAATGTACTCAGAAAGCCCCTGTCTTCTTGCTATGGCTATGTCTTTCATAGGCGAAGAGGACCAAAAAACCCCAAAAGACAAAAAAAAACCCAAAACGAAACACTAAAAATGGACACATTTTCCAAGCTAACAAGCCCAGCATAAACCTGTGGAGAGGAGCAGGTTGCACAGATGCTGGTGGTTGACCAGAGCACATGGAAGGCTGGGTAAGGCCATCAGGGAAGCGATGCTAACACAAATTTGGGCCCTGCTGGGGATGAGCTCCTTTGCCCCTTCCCTGCTCCGCCCCAGCAGCAAAGCCAGCGCCTCAGGATATTTAAGAGCACTGCATATGCAGACGCTCGGATGTGCAAAATTATGCATGCATCTTTGGAGGCCATTTTAGAGCCCGGCTCATGAGTCATACAGAAAGTAGATCAGGAGAAAAATAAAAGTTTAAAGATGCATTTTTTTTGTATTCTTGCTACTGCAGCATGGCTTTGCCTTTTCCCCCTGCCTCTTCTTTAATATTGAAACTCTTTGGGTCTTTGTCCTGCAGCTGTTGGAAAATTCCGAGTTAAACCAGGAGTCTTTTACATGAGCGTTAATACTGTGATAGTCAGCTGATAACACATCAGATATGCAAAATCCAAGCCTGACAGGCTGGTGTTCACCACCACTCATTATTGCACAGGAGCACACGAGGAATGAAAAGCTGCGTGGTTGCTTCTCCCTTGTCCTGCTGCCAGCGAGGTGTAATAATGCTATTATGAAAAGCAAACAGGGATGAACTCTGCTCAAACGGTGAAGCCTGAGCTGAGAAATCAATTCCTGCATCAGTCGTGGCCCTACAACAGAGCGATGCTGTCACAAAGTTCATCAAGCCCTCAAGATCCTCACCCGGGCTTACCACACTGTGCATATTTCATTGGCACTGAATATTCATACTGTGGCAGTTTCTGGAGACCAACGAAGGCTGTCACTGTGGGGAAAAAACAGCCCTGGAGTTCAGCCACCAGCTGGAGCTTCCATCAGGAGGTCCATGCTTGGTTTTCTGCTTTTCATGGACTTTCTGCCCAGCTGCACATCCCCAGTACCTCCGCTTGCCCGGCTCTGGGATAAGGATCTCATATTCCACTCTTACCCCGCAGGGGACAACGTGTGACAGACCCCAGTGCCCTGTCCCACTGGCAGACAGTGCTGCTATAAAAGCACACCGCAGATGAGAGCCCAAAAATAAGATGTATTCTCAGAGACAGGCCCCTTCATACCCGAAAGGGCTGTAATTGGGAAACAAAAGTGCTGCCAGCAGACAGGGACTATTTGAGCCTTGTGGCACTGATGAGGTACTGATGGCTGGGACACAGGAAGGTGGTTAAAATGGGGTAAAACTGAGGAGAGCTGGGAAAACTGGGAAGAACTTTGTCTCTGCAAGGCAGAACAAAGCCATGAAGGGATGCAAAAGCAGTCTCAAGTCAGAGTGGTGCTTTGCAGCCACAAACCCAGTGGTCCTCATGATGAAAGGTGTGGAAATAAAGACACACGTTAAAAAAANTGTGAGCAGCAGTTGAGTCAGAGGAGGGCAGGATTGTGAGACATTAAGCAGGGAACACCAACTGGTCTCACCACCTCAGAGTCACGGGGGAATCACTCACCAGGGCTTCCTGGACCAAGCTATGCAGTTGTGTAGTCCCTTCCTATTTCCTAATGCTTTCCAAACCACTTAGGCACACCATACATAAGGCACAAAGCTGAGAGTTATTACAGTCAGCCAGGCCAGAATCCATGGGGTGGTTCAGTGACTCTCTGACGTGCTTCTGATGAGGAAGGTGAATGAATTGGAGAAGTCACACCTAAGTGAGCAAGGACAGCAGTGCCTCAGACCACCACACCATTGCACAGGGGATGGTACCTGGTATGAATCTGAGCACAAAAATGGTTTTCAGGGCTCTATTTTTTATTTCCATTTGCTATTGTTTCATTTGTATGTCCAGGAATTTCTTCTTGAATTATTAAGTGCTGGACAATTCCCTGATCTTTTTCCGTGTGCTGCATTGTTGGCTGCCTCCTGTCCACCCCATCCTCTCCCCTGTACCATCTCTTGGCCAGGAATTCAGCACCTAGTAAAATGAAACAATCAGCAGAAAAACCCTGATTAAAGATAGGAAACTCACTCCCTACCTGGAGTTCCTTCTGGGGCAGGGGAGAACACCACCCTGCCTGCATGCTTTAACTGCACTACCCAAAATATCCTGTACTGAAACTGCTCTGAAAAGTCATGTACATGCACCCTGTGCTAAGGAGTGCACCCGAGCTGGACTCTGTAAGCACAGCCCTGCTGGCAGGTAACTCACCTGTGAGTTTTTCAGAGAAAAGCTGACACTTTTGTAGAAAAACCCACATGATTTTAACCTCCCGAGTAGCAGATCAACACCTGCAAACCAAAACATTCCTCTGCCAGTGCAGACTTGGAATTCAAGCAATGGGCACATACAGGTGATGTCCAAATTCACCAGAGGCAAGCAATGACACATTGGTTTCCCTCTCCTTGTTTAGCAGCTGGAAAAATCATTGCAAAGAAGGCCATGTCCCAAACCCATGGCTGGAGGTGAAGGATCAGCACAGGATTGCTGCAGGGGAAGGAAATCAAGGAGGAAATGGCTGGGCCAGATAAAATCCCCAGTCCTCCCTCTTGTCAAACAGGAGGTTTCTGCTTCAGGAACAGATGGGAAGACAATCCAGCCCATGGCTAAGCCAGAGGAGGTAGAGAAGCCTGAAATAAAGTCCCTTTGACTTCAGCTCTGTGTCTCTGACAGCCTGACTCAGTCATGGACCCAGCAGATAACAGGCGACCATTCATCAGCTCAGCCAACACACAAAGGCAAGAATTTCCCTTCTTAAAGAGATTTAATGATAGAGCTTTAGAAACTGGTTAAAAGAGAGAGACTGAGAGTGAACACACTAGGGATGAGACCCAGTGGGTTGCTATTAATATTTCCCTGCAGCAGACACTCCAGTTTGCAGCACTGGAAGGACACAATTCCAAGAGCTAGGCACGTTCTTCAAGCAAAACACTGCCCAGCTGCAGAATTAGGGCTGAGTTCAGAGAAAAGTTTTTCCACCAATCCAGTCAAATGGACTATTGACTTTTTTTTTAATCCCAACCAGAAAAAGCTGACCATGAATGCTTGTCTTCCTTGGTATACTGAAAAAAAAATATACAACTAACCAGCTGGCTGGGGATGTCAGCCAATTCTCTGTCCAGGAAAGATTTTTTTTTTCACATCTTCCTTTGAAAATTGAAGATTAAACCATACTCCATAAGGACAGTCAGTCAAAGAGGAAGCCTGCAAGTGCTACCACACTCATCACCCAGAGCTGCATCCTCTTGTGCCAGTGGATCCTTCCAAAACACACCCCACCTCTGCCATCCTGCCCGCAAAGGGCTGCAGATGCTGTGCCTTTTCTGGGGTGAAGCAGTTGGGAGCAGAGAAAAGCAGCTTTCAGCTCTGCAGCTTTTTCCTGTTCAGCTCCCTGCAACACTTGCCTTCCTTTTTGGTACAGAATACTTCAGTTGCCTGGAGCTATTCTAGTTTATACTGGGCATTCATAGCAGAAGCCCAACATCTCTTGCTATTTTTGCTCATGGCTACCTAGGCAAGCAGCTCCTGTGCTACAGAGAAGCACCTTCTTAATGAAGCAACTATGAGATCAATGTTGTATGACTTCCAACAGCAAAACAGTTTACAATTAGCTGAAGGTCTGGTATTTGACAGTTTTTTATGGCTCTTTTACAACTGTTTGCAAATCTTTTCTTCCTTTAAATTATTCTGAAAAGTGTTAGGGGAAAGCCAAAAGTTATTTTGTGCAAGCATGTGTCTACTTGCATGAATCCAAAAGTCTTTTTAATTTAAAACCACCATTACAAACGCCTGTATTTACATGATAGTTGTTTATGTAATGCTCTAAAGAAAATCTAAATGGAGCACAGAAGCCAATGCTAATGCGGAAGATGGTGGGAGTTAATGAACATGCTCCTGGGGCAGTCCAAAAGATGGCAAGACTTACTGCCTGTGCCATAAGGATTCAATAAATCCTATCTCTCTCAAAAAAAACTTCTGATAAAATATCCATGTGTGCGTAACCTGTGATTTTTGGGCTCCTCATCTGGATTCCTGTGATGTTCAGGATCTCTATTCACATATTAGTCCAGCATTAAAAAAAAGTCAGATTTATGAGGACACCACCCCCAAAATTCAATCTTTCTCTTGAGATCTGGAGCATTTCAATAAATGAAAGCAAATACAGAAATTAAACTCAGACGTCTCTCTTCAAGCAGGCCTTTTCTGACTCCACGCCTCTCTTCCTTTCATTCATACATGTGAACCTTTCAGCACTCCTGAAGCCAAGTCACAAGTCTGGAAGAGTCTGACTTCCAAAGCAGGGCAGCAGCCCAGGTCTTGGCTCCCAACAGCACGGCACAGCCCCCCACCTTCACCTCAAAGTATCACCTACTCCAAGTGAAAGCACAAGAGAAAGCCTTCACAGATAAAAAGCATGTTCTAGCCTGAGGCCTGTCAGCATGGCACATGCCTAAAGAGAAAAATGAATCTGCATGATAGAGACTTGAAATGCAGGTGCCTGGATGGCAACGAGGATTTCCAAAAGGAAGCTTGTGTATGGTAAAAGAAAAGAAAAAAGGGATGCTCATTTGCAAGAGAAGGCAGGACAAAAACCAAAGCTACACCTGTAAGAAACAAGTTTCTTTGCCAGATGCAGTAGGATGTACCTTCATTTGAGACTCCAGCCAAAAAGATTAAAGCCATTTCCACCCTCACCCAAATCACCAAGGAGACCAAACCTTCTTCAGCTTTTAACTGCACTGAAGTCAGAACTGGGGGAGGATTCAAGAGATCCCTCTCCCAAGCCCCAGATCACTATCGCTGTTCCACAGCGTCCTCCTTGCTGCCGCTGCTCCCCCTGCTCCCTGCCCCTCTCCCCCATCCCCAGGGATGCAGCAGCTCCAGGCCAGCACACCACACACAGCTTGGGGGCATCTTGGTGGACAGGACACCCTGATGGATGCCAACTTCTCCCTGTAATCGTGCCCATGGTTTGGCAACACCGTGCCCACAACCCAGACTGACGGCACGCAAGATCCTACATCTCCCAGGGAAGCTGAGCTCCAGCTCAGAAAGTGCCTCCAGCAATGGGGAACTCTACCAACTTATGTACTCTTACACAAGTTTGGGGTTTTTTAAACACCTGAAGAAAAAAAGAAGAGAGAGAAATCAATCCAGTAATCCTTGTTGATTATACTCACAGTAATTATACTTGTGTTATGCCAACAGTATCTTCAGTCTTGAGATTGGAGATAGCTCGGCTGCCTCACGGATGAAACAAAGCCATAGGTTTTAAGCCACTAGAAAAAGGACAGTAGGCGTGGAAGGTGTTTTGGGGATGCAGGACAAGCAGAGCAGCTGGATGCTGGTGTGGTCTGTAAAACCACTCTACTCCTACCTGGGGCAGAAAGCATAACCCAAACTCTGCTCAAACGACGCCTTCCACGAAAGCAGAGCAGTGAAGGTGCAAGGACACAGCAGACCAGAGCAGGGGCCACAAGTCCAAGACAAGATGAAGATGACAATGTGCCAGAATGATCAGATGAGGCTCTCACAGACCTGAGCAAAACAAGGTATTTCATGCAGGTTCACCACCTTTGCTGTGTCCCTCGGAGCCCACGCAGGTGCCAGGCAGCTGGGACCTGTCTGTGCCTGGCATCACGTGTGCCACCAGTGGGGGGATGGACACAGCCCTGTGCCACCCAGCCCCTCTGCTCCTGCTTCCAAGCTCAAAAAAAATAGGAACAACAAAATTCCCAAACCTCACTTACCTCTCTGTGCAGCCAGGCGTTGGTAGAGTTACTAAACTTATAAAAATCTGTGTTTTTTCTCCTAGATGAAGGCTTTACACTCACATCAGTAAAGAAATTCCCAAGGTCTAGAGGGCTTGATCCAAGTCCTACCCACCTCCAGTCATTACATGAAGAACGTCCAACTTCCTAAATATTTTATTTTACAATATAAGTACATTGTGTAGGATGAGAGAGAACAGTCACCACATCACAGTTTGCTCAGCTGGATCCTGCCCAGCTGTGGGATCACCAGTGAGCAACAGATAAATTTCAGTCCTGTTCCGACACTGGTTCCTCCTGTTGCTTTTGGCGTGTTGCTTAACACCCAGCATGTCCAAGTTTCATTGCTTTATATATACATACATAGATCTATGTATACATACATACTGTAGAAATCATATTTATTCAACCTCCTACAATGTTCAAGAAAGCACTGAATTATGCTAAAGCAGTTGAAAGCGAGGAGCTCTATCAGACACAGAGATCAGGAGCCTCAAGAGAACGAGCAGTGATCTCACATCAGCCTGCAGAGCTCTGGAGTGAGCAGCCATCCACAGCCTTTGAAAACCAGGACCCTTTTGAGAGAGCTTAAAGACGGGTGAAAAAATACTCAAGATCTTCGGAGGGGGAAAAGAAAATATATATATATATGATCAGAAGACACCACAGCCAACCCAAAGCACTTATGGGCAAACCACTGATTTGCAATTCCAAACCGCTTTTCTGCCTCAATCCTCCACTCACTATCTTATCTGATCTTCTCTGAGGGAATCCCCCAAACCATCTCGGCTTCAGACAGGACCTCTCAAGCTGTACTCTCAGCACTTCTTAGCACTGAAGGTTTGTGTGAAATGCTGACAAACTAACAGCATTTTTGTGCGCTGTTGCCTTTTTTTGTAGGGTTTTTTTTTTTGTTCTGGCAAGATTATCCTTATCAGGCAACCAGGCTCTGCTCTCTTTGCCAAATAAAGGTTGCCATACCCAACACAGACACACACTTTTACTGGCCATGTGTTAGTATTAGCATAAAATAAATTTTAAGGTGTACATGATCTGTATGATCAACGTAACCAAAAAATGCTGCTTTCCTGATGTTCAATAAATGTTTTAAAGTCTGCAACCATGGGCAATTCTGCTTGGTGGCTCAAAACCAGGCGTGTTCAGCTACAACGGTGTAAAATCACTGCTAAGAAACACCTCAGACCCACTGCATCACGCCAACAGAGAGGTCATGTTGAAGCAGAGACTGAAGACATTGATCCTTTTTATTAGCAAAACGCCCTACATTAGATGACCTCAGCATTTCACAAGCATTATATTTAAATCCTCCAGCAGTCTCTTAACATGGCAACGTTTTCCCATTCCCACTCTGCAGACAGAAGCACACAGACGTGGAGGACACGGTGTAGCAACAGTTATGAAATAACCAAGTCTCAAATTTCTGACTGAAAATTTAAATTTGCAGGCTTCACATTCATGCTCTTTGTCCAAAATTCTATTCACTGAAATCAGTAAGAAAGTAAGAAGGCTCCTTTCTCTCTCCCCCTGTTATTCTGTCTTCTTGGAGGAAAAAAAAAATTAAGAAAAGACCTTCAATTTGGAATCAAAATGCTTTCAGCAAACAATTTTTGAGGAACACTGCATGGAAACACACCTGTTTTAAGTGGGGATGTCAAAAGCCCCCAAAAAAAGTGTCACAGAGTAATGATGCTTTTTTTTGAACAATCAGTATCAGTCTGTTCCTGGCATTAATTTTGGAAACGGTATAGCTAATATGACAGCTATGATTTGGAGCCTTCAAAAGGCATAAGCTATTGGCATTTTAAATACATTACACACAAACACGCACGCACCCCTACACCCACACTAACTCTGCAGATTTGTTCTGCTCCTGTCTGCTGGCTCTTCTGCGTGTACTCCACAACAGATTGTTTCCTTCCCTCATCCCAGTTTTTTCCTAAGGGGGCTTTACATCAGGCACCCAAATAAAAAGGGTTCAAAGACAGCAAGAAGGGATCCTCTGCGACTAAATGGACACAATCAAGCCTTTCAATTAAACTATTACCCAAAAAGGTGTGGGTGGCTTATTACCAAAGACAGCATTTATTTTAAAAAAATGGAGAGCACCATTAGAAACACCTAATATAACTCTTATTAACTTATTTGAATCTAGTTGTGAGCACATTGGGTTTGTAAGTGTCTGCTAACATGGCATTCTGTTTGCCTAATTAAGTTTTCAGTAGGGGAAGCTATAGCTCTCACATTAATATAGGGAACTGGAAAAAAATCACATATAAACCAATGCTGAGCTTGATTTACCTTTATTGTGTAAGGATTTGCTATGGGCTCTTCAACAACTGCTAACTAATTTTCCATCAAAAAGCACAATTGCTGTACAAATTCCCATTCCAGCCCAAGCGATGGGGATGACAGGCTCACCCCCAAGTTATAAACCCTCCACGCAATCCCTACGGCACTTCCAGGCCCTCTGCTTTTCCTCATCACTTTTTCCCCTTGCTGGTCCACGTTCTGAACCCTGAGCTTATTCCCCCAGCCGTGCTGCTAAGCAGTAACGCTCTAGCTGGGGAGCATCAAGCAGAGGAAAATTACCATTAGCCAAAAAAAAATTAATCTTAAGAGGCTTAAAAGAAATCTCAGGGAATCAACTCCGATCTCCATGACAAATAATTAGCAAAATAAAGATAAAATACTGAAGCATCTCAGCTTTCCGCTACATTCCAAAGCGGCTTATTTTCTCCCTAAATTTTACTCTTGCTGCATTTAAAATGCTCGCTTGCAACTTCCAAAAAAAGAAAA
>VWZT01007078.1:0-18319 GCA_013397055.1 Pachycephala philippinensis | reverse complement strand
GAAAAGGGAAAAAAAAAAAAAAAACCAAAAAGCAAATGAAGACAGAGTGTTTTACCCAAAAAGATAAGATTTCTGCCCGGCCAGTCCCTGTACCCAGCCCTGCTCCAGGCAGGGCCCCCAGCCCACGGCCCACGGGACCTGCTCATGGGGCGAGCACTCCTGGAACAGGCCCATATTACAGCATTAATATAATTTACAAAATGGTTAAAAATCAGAATGTTTTTCCTTCGTGAAAAATAACACACTTAATGCTTTTCATCTGGCACATAAAATTTACAATACCTCCAGGAACATTTTCTTTGGTTAAATCAACACTATTGGTACTTTTTTAGCCTATAAGCATATTACAGCCCCAGCTTTTTATGGGTTTTTTTGGTTGTTGTTTTCACCCATTGTAATAAACTTTTCAGAACCAGAAATGATCAACAATAAAAAGCATTCCCATGTCAAACAATTTTAACTACCGCTTTTAAAACAATAATAAAAAAGGCGGGGTGCAGGGAGAGGAGGATTGGCTCCAAACCCGACTCGTACAGTAACTATCTCGCTGCAATTAATATAAAGTAATCGTCAGCGCGGCCAAACTCCGGCGCTCTCCGCAGAATTGTTTCCATGCCGCTTGCAGCAGGCAGCCGCAGCAGATGTTGGCTGTGAAAGGGCGCAGACGACACAGTTCATGACTCCTCGGAGGCGGCTGCGCCACATCTGCAGCCGAGCGCGGGAGTGCGGCAGTCAGAGCGAGCAGCGCCGGCCGGGCCAAGCCAAGCCGAGCCGAGCCGAGCCGAGCCGAGCCAACCCTCTTCCGTGCCATGGCTAAAAATAGAGGAGGTGCTTGTTTTCCCGGTGCTCCGGCCCGGGCAGCGGCGCTGGAGCGGAGCATCCCGGGCGCGCCGGGTTCGCGGAGCGGGAGCCGCAGCGCCGCTGCCTCCGAGCGCCGCTCCGCACGCCCGCTCCTCATTAACTGGGCGGCGATCCAAGTTCATCTGGGCCCCAGAGAAAGGCAATGCTTGTGTTTAGACCGCACAATACTGACATAACATTAACAGATTTACATATGCAAAACTGTGAAGCAACAGGCATTCCCCCTCAATTGACCCACAGCTTGTAGTGGCTGCCGAGTTATTCCCTGCTTAGGCTCCGTAACCAAGTGGGCGTCATGCGACTACCATCTGGGTACCACTTATTTAAAGCTGGCAGTCTCTCTGTAATAGGCAAGCTGGCAATAAGCAGGAAGGGAATAAATTGCATCATTTAGTTAACATCCACTTGCTTTGCGGCTGTTAAAAACCCATGACTGAATAATAATTTGGTTATTTCTTTTGCCAGACAATGCTGTCAGCCAAAAGCGTACTACGCATGCTGCAAAACGTCAGCTTGCAAAATTTCCACTTTAAAAATAAAGAAATTTGCAGTATAATGCGAGCTAAGAAGTTTTTCTAATGCTAGCAACTCAAAAGCAGTCGAACTCTAAAAATAAACATGCACTACTGTAGTTACCAGATTCTGCTTTTCCCTAAAATCTTCTTTGTTTTTATCAGCCACCCACCCCAATCCATTAAATTTGCCAAACATCACCAACCTGGTCCGTTACAAGCACAGGAACTGGGATCTGCTCGCAGGAATGCTCATTAGATCCCAACACTTCTCCATTTCATGCTACCCACTGCCCTTCTCATCCTTTGCCTTAATTCGTAGATTTTATCATTTCCTTCTGTCTGACAACTGCTTTCACACAAATCGGTATCAAAGAAAGTGGCTGAAACCAGAGACCACTGAAATACAGCTAGAACGTAGCCTTTGTTAAAAAAACAAAAAAGGAGGATACAAAGAGCTTTTGAAGTGGGTTTCTCTTTGGGGCTCTTTAGTTTGCAGAAAATTAAGTTACCAATAGTAATCAATTTTTTTTTGTCCCAATTTGCTCGAAATACAGTCTGTGCACACGTATCTCAACATCCATCTCTCCTCAGGACTAAAGGAAAAGCCCACGCTGAGTGCACTTTTATACTGCAGAGATAACAAGGCTTTGCATTATACAGTGGGAAAAGTCAGAAGAAACGTTTCCATTGGGATTAACGGCGAGGACGAGCCCAGAGCACAGTCCACAGGTAAGAGCATTCTCAGCATCCCCGCCTCCCACAAAACCAGGCTCGCTCCTCCCTCATTACATTTTGAAGGGGCATCAGGGACTCTGAAGAGCAGAAACAAGACAGCCAACAGTAAGTGGAAAGCTGAGTTCATTAGGAACTTGCTTCCAGTGCCAGTGATGGAGAAGAGGACGGCGGAGCAGAGCCAGGCTGCCGCACGCCTCTCCCATCCCTGCAGTGATGGGTATGGCACAGAAACACCACACAGCTGGGCACGGAGACACCAAAGGCAGATGGGAGACAACTGTCCTCCCCTCCCCATCACCACCTTGTCTCCGTGCAGGTCTGGGGCACCAGGGCAGAGCGCAGCAGGTAGAGGTGCCAATGCCCACACTGTACATCCAAGAGCACGTGTGGATTCCATACAGGTGACCCCTTTCACAATCCAGCAGCCACACAGCACAGCCCAGGTGCAGTAGGACCTCCAGCACTCAATCTCAAAATCCTCCCTGAGCTAACACACACAACAATTGGCCACTTTAAAGAAATGATCATTTGGAAAAAGAGCTTTTAACAGGCTTCCACAGCACTGTGCAGCTCTTGCCGCTCCACCTGGGATGCTCAGCCAGCCCGAGGCAGGCAGGGAAACACAGGACCCACAGCACTCCACAACATGGGATCACCACTCTGGGGTACAACAGAGCTAAGGGCCATTTTAACAGCCTGTAGGCTTTACAAACAGGAACGAAAGTAAGATGGAAGAAAAGGATTTTAGTCAGCACCAACCTGACAAGACAGTGTCCAATGAAGGGTGAGAATAAAAAAGGGAACAGAAACCGAGGGCAGAGAGAAAAATCTGTCACAGGAAGTGTGATGCCAGAAACTGTTCCAGGACCCCATGGCTGGATGCCAACTTAAAGCCTCCAAAAAAATAAGGCTACAGAGCCCCTAAAACCTTGCTGATTAAAAAACCTGTGCAGGCTGAGGTTTGTCAAGTCATACTTGTGCTTGCTGTGCCTGCTCCACCACTTGCACCCAGAGGTCTCAGCGTGGAATACTTCTCTGGAGAGGAGACCCAAGGCATCCAGTAACTTTGGCAAGGGGAGACATGCATCCCCTAAAGCATTTGTGTATCTCAGAGAGTGTTTGAAAAGCTCTGCAGTACTGAGCCTTAGCAGTGTTAATTGCACATACCATACCCAAGATCATCAACCCAGTAACGCTGTCACCCATGTGGTACATTACTGTATGGTCAATCTCCCTAATTATTCTTGAGTTATTTTTTCCAGTAGATCTACAAAATTATCAGCATAAATCTCAAAACATTTACCAGTCAACAAACTCAGCACAACAGACATAAGCTTGGCCCTGACAAATAAAAAGACTAAGGAAAATGTATTTATTTGTAGCAAATGTCCTTTCCTATAACCATCAAATAGATTACAACTGCATTTCTTTCCTCGCACTGCACCCTGGGATCCAGGCGTTTAACTAGCACACACTACAGTGCTGGATTAATCATAAATAGAATATATTTTTAAGTGCATTAATTATGTAACAGATGCTTCCAGGATTCCAATGGAGGTAATTTTTAAAATCCCAGTGTACAGTTTTATGAATCTGTGCAGTTTCAAGGTTGTTTTTAATTTGCACTCAATACTACACTTTTTTAAAACCAAGAGGTAATCAACTACTGCCTAATTTTTTTTTTTTTTTTTTCAGTTCAGCCTGGAAGTCATATCCTACACTGTTGCCGTCGGACACCCCAACTGTTGACAGAGGTTCCTCCCATTTCTTTGCCATGATGATGGGTCTGAATAATGAGCTGTGTGAATGCAAAAATTCTTCATTTGCCTTCTATTAATTTCTCCTCCTCAGACTAATTTCTGCCATTCAGAAGTCTGTCTCCTCCTGCACATTCCCACTCACGTAGCAGATGGGATTCAGCACACACAGCGCACGTAGAGGCCCTAACAGGGACAGTGGGACATGCACAGGATGCTCAGGGTTTCCAAACAGCCCTTCATTTATTGATGGGTTACCATGAACAGTTGGACTCAATCATCTTAGAGGTCTTTTCCAGCTTTAATGATCCTAATTCTGTGAAATAACTCTCATTGCTTTGAAAAATGGAGTTCAATTGAGCTCACTTAGAAACACAGTTCTGCCACTCTAGAGAAAAATGGGGTTTACCTCCCTTACCTTGCTAATAACAAAAATGGCAAATCCAGCTCCTGGCTATGGCACTAGGGTGACAGACCCGGTCTGGGACACAGGGGGGACCACGGAGATCTCATCAGCCTCTGGATGCTGCACTGGAGCACCCCGGGGCACAAGCACCACAGCCTCCATGTCTTGGATGAGAAGTTTGCTTTCCTTTCCATCTTTGCACATCACACAACTCTCGGATCAAGTCACACATCTCCTCACAGAGCTTCATCTCTGCATCTGTCTGCAACACTTAATTTGTAATGACTTGGAGGGGCACTCTTCCAGGCACTCGATGTGTGTGCAGCCTGGGAAGTGGGAGAGCCCATACCCTGAGAACACTGGCTTGGACTCTCCCTTCAACAGACCTTCCCTCTGGTCCAGGAGGCGACAGAAAAATATAGGAGCACACAGAGCAATTAAGGTTCCAATCAGATGTGGTGTTGACACATAGGAATGAACAGTGAATAACCCTAATTCAAGGTGAGGGTTTTTAGGAGTTTATATAATTGCATGTGCAGAATATGGAACCTCAGCACATGGTGAAGAGAGGGAGTGAGGACAGGAGGGGTTCAGGACCACAGCTCTACTCACCTGCACATCAGCCACCCCCAGGGATATCCACACCTCAGGCTGGACACAAACCAAGCAGGAAGAAAAGGTGGGTAACAAGCATTTTATTCCTACTAAATACTTTATTCTGGCTGCTACTCCTTCCCAAAAATAAAGGTAATCATTAAAAGTGAGGGTTAACACTCTGATGCCTCGCTTCACAGACTGCACATTCCAATTCCTCAACAAGGCAGTGCAAAAACGGGTAGTGAACAGGCTCAAGTCAGCTGCAGAAGGCAGATGACTGTGCAACACCAGGGAGGCCCCGGGGCAGGCAGCTGGGTGCTGCTCTGGGTCTCACTTCCCTGGGCACACCACAGCCAGCATCCACCAGTGCCCAAGGACCCCACTGACACCCTGTGGGTGCAGCCCTGGCCACTGGGCACCCGGCCTCTCCTTGCACCACTGAGGACTCTCCTCGCTCCAGCCTCCCCCAGAATTATCCACTGGCTCTGAAGTAAAGCAGATGGGGCATGGACAATGCTCACCTCACCTCATCACCAGACACTGGGCACACAGCAAGGCTTGGGGGCAATCAGGGACACCTTGCAATGCTGCTCTGTGGTGCCAACCCCTCCCAAAACACTTTGCTGATCCACCGGCACCGGTGCATAGGGACAGCAAAGGAAGAGAAGCTCTCAGGAGTAAGAAGGTGCCTCCACATGGGGAGGGAGACCAATCCCGAGCACAGAGTGGGGTAGGGGGATCAGGCCCAGGCCAGCACACCTTCACTCCCAAAATCCCCACGACACGGCAATGCCAACACCATGCCAGGCTATCACAAGGCGCTAAGACTCGTGGGCTGTACCTGCTTGGCATGGCTCGAGCAAGGCTCCCTCGGGGCTCTTCCAGTTTCACTTCTATTAACGTGCACCTGCACCCCTATCAAAAGCAGTAAAAGCATAAACTGCATTCAAAGCTTCACTCAAAGCCCCACTGGAAGCCTGAGCTGACGCAGGTTCACGCCAACACATGGGCTCACCAGCAGCCCTGCCAGTGACACTGCCTGGGGCTGTCCCTGCCCCGGAGCCACCACGGCCACCTACACTCCCCGGACACCCCCACACCACACCCACCCTGCACAGCACCCAGCGAGCACAGGGCACGGGACAGACCCTTCTTGGGTGAACCTGTTGCTGAGCTCTGGCTGCCACTTTCTCCATCAGCTTGCCTCTCTAATTCCATGGGCGGATGGCAGGCTGGGTACAGCTTTATCTGAGTTTTATGTGCAGCTGCATTTGCTTATCACACACATAAGTTATTATCTGAAGAACAAGGAGAAGCAACAGCAGCCAGTAACCTGGGTATCTCAGTGCCCTCATCACAAATTCCCAGCCTCTGGACCAGCTCATCACCCACGGCTCACAGGGAAGAAGGAAACCCAAAGACAACAGGATGCCAGGACATGCACAGTAGCAACTTCAGCACCTGGAACTATGGGAGCAGCATCAAATTAACAATTAAAGGAAAGCCCACACTTGGCAGCTTTGTCTGGCTGGCCCCACCAGCAGGCACTGCTGGGAGCATGCCCCAGGGCAGCTGGGCAAGGAAGGATCCTCTGCCCAGATGGACAAGAGCACATCCAGACACAAAGCCTCTGGCAGAGGTCTCACATTACAGCAAACTCAATCAAGCAGCCAAAGGTTTACCAAGGGGGTGGCCCTGACCCCTCCAGACCCTCCTCTGACCTCCAGAATCCGATGAGGATGTTCAAGTGGCAGAAAACACTTTTTTCCTGCTTAAGCCAGTTCTCTGCTGGCCCAGCTTCCCATGCAGTCTGTCTCTGGTCAGCTGAGGCACAGGGGATGCAACGGGAAGCACCCAGGGACAAGCTGAGGGCTCAATCTACTTAACTGCAAAGTGAACCAAGCCCTTACTCTATACAGCACCCAGCACACTGTCAAAGAGTCAAATAGAAAGTAGCTTTCATCTGAGAAGAAACAAGGGAGGCAAAGGAAACAATTCTCGTTTGATGCGTGTCATGAAGTTGCGAGCGCACCTGAGTCACGGCACACGTGTGGACCATTGTGATGCACTCAGAGAGAAGTGTCCTCCTCCTCAATCTGTGAGAGCATCCACCAGGCAGAGGTTGAAACATGCGGAGGTGATTCAACGCCGATGAACAGAAACACTAAGACACGCTGTTCTCAACACAGGGGCTGTACCTGACACTACTTATATTTACTCAGAAAAGTTTTCTGCCCTGCCAATTTACCCACGTGTTAAGCAGAATCCCCACCCTGCCCTGGATGGCTCACTAAAATCTGACAGCACACAGCAAGGCTTGATACAGGCAGACTTCTTTTCTTTCAGACCTATGAGAAACATCAGTTGAAAACTCGAATATTACTTGTTACCTGACAAAGCATTATACTTCCTTCCACTCCCTCTTTGTGCTTATGGCATCAAGCAGGAAAAAAAGCAAACAAAAAACTCAAAAAACCCCACCAAGAAATGGAAGAGGAAAAAAAAATCTTCCTTCCAGAATGTAAATATTTGTGCATAGCAAGAATTGAGTATTTCCATAAAGCTTTCAATAAAGGATAACTGCAGGCCAAATTTTACCCACAGATACAGGCACGTAACTCCAGCTAAAGTTACTTAGAGCTGCCCAAGTTTCTGCAGAGGGCAACTCAAGCAAACAATGTTCATGTCCAGAAGGACTGTGAGCTAAGGAGCTGAGGCCACACTCCGAGCCCTTTTGAGAGAGGCAGGCAAGATCTGCTTCAAATCAGTGAAGAACTTTAGAGATGAGTCAAACCTGCAGGATTTGCTGCAATACTCGCTGCAAAAGAGGATGTGAGAACTGGCAAGTACGCTGTGTTTACTCACTGTGCCATCTAATTCTGGAAACTCGAGCTGAGATTCAGCATTCGAGCACGACTCCAAGGGGTGGTGGGAAGATCCTGGCCCCGTTACAGAGCCACTCGCTGGGCTGAACTGGTGATATCTGCTCACACGGAGCCACAGGCTGACCCAGACAGAGGTTCTGCAGCTGGCAAGAGAAGCCTCCCCAGGGCAGAGGCTGCACCACGTCTGCCTCCAGCCCAGGGACGAGCCTCCGCAGGCACCGGCGCACACGAGGAACAGAGATGCTCTAAAAATCACGCACTGCTTCAGTTAATGACACAGATTTACTCTGGGTGTTAGCCTGTTTTGCTAAAAAAAGCCAACCAGATTTTTTTTCTTTTTTCCTGGTGCAAACTGTCCTTTATAGAGACTATTAATATCCCTCTTCCTTCAGTTTAAGCTCTAGTTCTCTTCCTTGTTCTCCCACTGACTTAAAAGATAAGTTGCAAAACGAGATCTAATTTATCTCTATCTTTTGTCCTCATCCCTTCCCTCCTGCTACTGCCTGGACAGGCAGATTGTTCTGTAGGAAACTACTGTATGGAGCACAGAGTTTATATTTGCTGCAATATTCACAAATTTAAGCAGAAAATGAAAGATAATACCTAGTTTATACTAAACAGAACCCCTTTGGTTCTGGCCTCATGTAATTAGTTCTACACAAAGTACTAACTTAGATATTAGGCTGCTACAAGCAGCCACTTCGAGGAGCTGCAAAGATATTCCTCACCATCAGACACCAGTGAAGACAACAGCAGTGGATGGTGGCTGCCAGGAGGTTATGCTGAAACAAACGCATTTTTATTTTTCCCTTTAAATTACAAAAGATTATCATTTTACTCAGCAATGCCCCTTATTAAATTGAAACTCTCCACATCAGAATTAAATACATCCTATCTACTCAAAATGAAGTGTATTATTTATCAGTAATATTTAATGACAAAAACCTGATAACTTTCTCTGATTATACCACTGATTTCCTCCAGTCATGCATCATTGGCTCTGCTGGTCATTAGCATTATCACAGTGCATAAACTCTGGCTTAGGCAGCAAGTTTGATAACAGAGCCAGACACCTATAGCTACTATTTTTCAGTTTGTTCAGATTTACTAGTTTACCTCTCCATGAGCGTGCCTCTATCTAATGGCATCGATTATAATCCCTAAAAATCCTAGACAGTAAATTTCCATTTCCATGCAACACGCTTCTGCACACTCAAAATTCCTCAGTAAATATAAAGCACTTGCTGAAAAATCAGATTTCCCCTTCAACTGGCTGAGGACCCTTTTCCTGAAAGACTATACTCCAGCCAATCTGAAAAATAAATAGGAAATATTTAGCCTTCTCTGACTGTTTAATGCCAGGAATACGCTGGATAGGCTTAAGATATTTTAGTTTAATTCACAGGCAATGTTCCATTTTAACTTTTATGAAATAATATTTTTGAATGCTGCAGATATTGCTTTTATAGAAGTGAAGAAAAAAAAAAATCAGAACAAATGTACATGGTACAACATCAGCTAAAATATACCAAGACAGGTTTCTCCCATTCTCAGTTAAATCCTGTAAATAAAATGACAGATTAGAAAGGTTTCCTGAGTAAGACCATCATTCCTCACACTACTGGCCTTCAGAAAACTCCAATGGGTTAAGCCAGAGAAAAACTTTAAAATACTTGTACAAACAATAATTTTGCTGCATACTTCTGACATTCCTCTTTCAAAGCCTTTTAGGTATCAAGTAATTTAGCACTGAAAAATAAATTTTCTCTTTTCCAAACCTACAACTCGGGAGCTTTACAAACCTTAACATATATTGTCTGAACACACATGAACAGGCATGTCATTTAAAACAAAAACAATTTATTACAAGCTATTTCAGAGCCACCTTCTCCCAGTACTCATTTAATTCAATGAGAGCAGGATAGGGCCCCTGACAACTCTCTGATTAAAATTAATTACTAAAGCTGTTAAGACATTATTACTATTGCAAAACTTACTGAGAAAAATCTCTTCTTAATCTGCTAAGGCAGACACAGGCTGTAATGTTCTGCACAAACATCCAGAGAGATTCTTACATGTTACACACATGAATATTCTAAGACTTTATTATCTAGCCAAACTGATATTCTTTGAATTTTTTTTTAATTTTTTTCTAACTCTGTCCATCCAAGGAAGCCCCCATGATTTCAACAGGGGTATTTAGGGCCTAGGCCACATAACTGAAGCTAAATCTGCCTGTCTTCTGGAAATACAACTATTTATGAAATTCACCCGAGGGGGAGGAATAATTTACAGTACACTGATCAACAAGAGTTTGCATGGCACTGTCTGAAGGAGCCCTGCTTGAGAAGGAGAGCTGTTATGAAAGCAGAAAGTATCAATACTAACACAATTGGTGCCACTGGGTTATGCTATTCGCCGGGCAGAATTCATCTCTCGCACAGAAAATTTCAGTTTGGGTGTAGTTTCAGTGTCGCTAACTGCGGTATTAGAAGTTGGGACCATTACACAAGAAACAGCAGCGATTTGATGAGGTTAATGCCAAATTCTGTGATTTGTTGAGGCAAAAAACGGATCGAAGCCTGGAAGAACGGCAGTGAGCTCGGGAGCACGGGATGCAGCAGCACTAACGCAGCCCCCTGCTCCTCTCATCCAGGGGCTTCAATCTGATCCTTCAAAAATGAAACAGTGAAAAATATTGTCATTGTTCTCCTCTGCCCACCTGCCCCTCTACCTGCACGTGCACCGTCCCCAAAACACATTTCTGACCTGCCTGAGCACCCACCAACACCAAAACCCTGGCCAGACACATCCTCCCCTGGACTGCCAGCCCTTCCCAGCCAAATCCAGCTTCAACGTGCTCCAAACCCAATGTTGGGAGCCACTCTGTGATGCCCCACAGCCCCCTGCACTGCACTGCTTTTAAGGGGGTTTCTGCCACAGGAGGAAAAGGAGGATTTACAAGACTGATTTTAATGGAATTTTTCTTTCCAGCACAAGTGTAAAACGTGGGAACTGGGCTGGACGAGCCGCCTGACCGGCTAACAGAGATTTGTCATGAGGTTCATGGAAGACAGAGTTCATGACTCAGTGTCAGTGAGCTCACTAATACAACATAAAAACTATCATTAAAAATAAAAATGCAAGCACCTAAAGAACACTTCAAGAAGGTTTTAACTTCTCAATCCCAAACAGAATACCCTTGAAATGAGGCTTGCAGCAGCCCCACTGGACAAAATCCATAAAAGACAACCTTGTAATCAAAAATCTATTAGAACAGCACATTTTAGTTGCCAAAAAAACCCCCTATTTCTGCTCCCTTGGCATTCCCCAAAGTTTCTTAGGAAGAGGTGTCTCACTCATGCTCATCTCCCAGCTCTCCAGCAGAAGAAAAACATATACTTCACATTCACTGTGCAACACTAGGAAGACGCTTTTTAAAACTGACATGGGTTCCTAAAGAAATATCAGTTAATTACTCAATCCTCCTTAATGGAATGATCAACATCCTTTCAGCAAACAAGACTGTGATGATTTAACGTTTTACTGCACTGGGAGAATTAACCCCACTCCTCTCCTGTCTGCTGCGACCACTCGTTTCTCTAGAATCAGTTCCATTTTTCACTTCTGCAGAGCAGCCCCTGCACCCAGCTGAGAAAAAACTCCAATAGACAAAAATCTGCTTCAGTGTTATTCTGCCAAGACCTGACCTCCAGACTGACAGAAAGGCAGGTGGCCAGGGCACCCAGGAAATCAAGGTACAAGGCAGCACAGAGCAACAAGCCCCAGCGTGAGCTTGGAACAACTTCATCAGCATCCCGGGAACACCACTTCAAAAGGAACCGGGGAGGGATGTTTGAATCCCAGCTCAGACAGCTCCTGAATCCCTGAGAACCCCCGGCTGTCGCTCTGGCAAGAACAAAAGTCCTTTCAGGGCTCCACCGCTCGCTGCAACCAGACCCAGGCTCAGACAGAATTCTGCAGGCAAGTGTTGTGCAGGAAAGGGAATTCAGCATCGATTTTTTGTGATCAGATGTTTAGTGGCTGCTCTGAACACTCCAGCAATCCCCCCTCACCATTTTATCATCCTTTATCACAAGCTTTTTAATAGAGACATGACATTCTGCTTACTGCTGGGCTCTCTCTATTTATCTCTCTCTTAACAACACTTTGGCATCATCGGCTCCGCTATCTAAATCAGCAACAGTGCATGTCCGGTCACATAAAACCGGAGAGGGCTTCCCGAGATGCCTTGGGAAGTCTGACTACTCCGGTTTACTGATGTGTTAATATGCCCCATCCACTAATTAATGAACAAACAGCTTAGCCAGGGAGCTGGGGGAGGGACACCAACACGGAGACTGCGGAGAGCCCAAGGAAAGACACTTGACCCTAATTGTTAGCAACAAGATGACAAGACTGATCGGGAAGTACAGCTAAAACTCGGATCCAACATGAAAGGAAATGTCTGGCGAAGACGGGAAAACCAACGATGCCATTGGAGGCTGCAGCCAACCTGCCGCACTGTGCCACCTTCTGTCAGCGCTCAGTGCCCAGCACCTGGCCTGGGCTCCCCAGCACCACGCTCCCGTCACATCCCTCTCTCCATGCCCAAATCCTCATCCTCCTCCTGTGACCCTGCAGCTCCAGAGTGTACACTCCAGCCAACAAAAACTAGGAGCTTGCTCCAACCCGTGATGGGGTGATGAGAAAGCACGGCTCACGCTGCACCTTCCCAGCAAAAACACCTGCAGAATTCCAGCCAGTGGGTTTTAAGAAGGACCAAAGTTTGGCTTAAGTTGCAGACAGACCCAGTTTTACCTGGGGCAAAACATTCCTCATCTTAAAAACAGCCTGGACCACGTAGCACAACAGAGATGCCTGCAGGTGCACCAGCAAGAGGGTGCTGCATCCCGAGAGCACTTTGGGAAACGCTTCCACGTAGAGTTCAAACACTTGGAAAAATGGTTGTAAGCTCTTTCTACCTGTAAAATCTATCCAACTGAGAGTCACAGCAGTGCAGGAGATGCTGCAGCACCGTGCTCTGGGACACACACCCAGGAGAAAGTTGACTTACAGACCGCACACCCAGCACAGACACCGCAAACACTGCGGAGCCCTGGCTTTCCGCGTGCCTCTGAATTAAACTAACTTAGTGAGGAAACAGGTTCTCCTCATAAAAACACACCAGTGACAAGCAGTGCACAGACAGTGCCATTACAAGTAAACAATACACGGGAGAATCATCCGAATAAAACATTCTGGGTATTTATTTGTGTTGTTTTCCGAGACCATTGCAACTGAATGGGAAACTGGAAGGGAAAAAAGCCCACAGTTAGTTTCAGAATAGCACTCCCAGAAACACTGTAGCCTATCAGATCTATGTAAATATTTTACGATATGGGTTCCATTTCACTAGATCTGTCAAGATATTTACAGGGCTTGACAGTATTTCTGCCTTTAATTAAATTTTCACACACATACTTTAATGTAATTTAAATAGATTATTAGTTGTCAGAATATAGTATAAATTTTGTTTACGATTTAGTTACTTTAAGTACTCACATTGAGGAAACTCATTTAACCCCCTGACGGAGGAGCATTAAGTGTTGAGATGAGACTTCTAAAGAGCTTCTACTGCCCTTTGCACTCTTGCAATAATCTTAAATTACTACAACTTAATTGCAATTTCAAGGCACTAAAATGGAGATGTTTTAAAAACAGCACCAGGAGGGTCAACAAGAGGAGAAAAATTATTTAGTCCTCCTCAGGTACCAGATGCTTCTTGGGGAGAAACTGATTTTGCCCATGCTCTTCTCTTTGCCCATTTTCCACAGAATCCCGTCTTCATTCGCAGAATGACGCGGAACAAAAAGTCATCAGGATTATTCTGGACACTTGCCACATCCAAACAGCCATTAGACATAAGCCCGCTCACTTGCATGCATGGAAGAGACCCGTGCCAGGAGAACAGAAAGACAAAACCCCAGAGCGCATTTGCAGAGAAGGCTGCACACGAACAGAGCCAGCAGCTTCTCTAACTTGGGAGCTCCAATGCTGGAGTAAGGAAAAAGAGCACGTGTTAAACCACTCCAGAAATCCCAACCAACAAATACCTGATCTCTTTAAAACACTACAACCGATTCCTCTACAGCACAAAATATATCTTTTTAAAGCAAAAGACTACAAAGATCCCACAATTAAGTTTCTCCTCTAATGACTGCATGATTTATTCTGTGCTATTTTTCTTCCCCCTCTCTACACTGGCATCACCTTGTTACCTGCAGGAGCTGCAATTCCCAGCACAGCGAGCTGCAGGGATCGAACGGCGCAGTGAGCAGGCTGCGAGCAGCGCTTCTGCCAGCGCAAACCCAACCACTTCTAGCAACCACAAGATCTTCTTCATTTCTTCTTGCAACGAGGCATTTCACAAGGATCTGGCCAACAGAAAAACAATCAGACTCACGATTTAAACACCGCTGTGCCTCAGCACGGCCGGGCGCTGACGCACGTCCTCGGTGGCACGACGTGAAGGGCTCCCAGCCTGGCCATACCTTTCGAAGCACAGGAATAAAGTTTGCTTGCCAGGACCTCTAAGAACGGTCGCAAAGACGCTGCTGATCTCTAGTGCACAACGTCTCTAAATTCCACCTAGCAAATGCTTTCTGGCTTCTCCTGCACATCACATCTCTGCTGAAGCGCTCGCCGGGTGTGAAAACACGCTACTATACGTGGAGGGAGGGGGAGAAAAAGTTTCAGTGATATGAGTTAGTGGCACAGACCAAAAGCCAAAGGCAGCGACATCAGCAGAAGCCCCAGTTGATGCCAGCACGCTCTGGATCAGGCCCAGGGCAGCCAACTGCACCCTGAGCTCACCCCTGGGGACACGGGGACCACGCCATGCCCACGAGCCGTATGTTCAGAGCAGGGTGCCACTGTGTCCCCACGCTGCTGGCCACCCCCTGGGCTTCCCCTCCAGCTGCCAGCCCCTTCCCACCTGCTTCCCCAGCAGAGGCTCGCAGGGAAAAGCTCTGGGAAGGAACCTGACAGCAAGGCTCATCTGAGGAATAATTAAAACGCGCTATTTAATTCAGCTCAAATACGGACAAACAAAACCCTTGTGCACCCGAGCCCTGCAGGGCCTGATCCCGCTCCCCCCGCAGTGGGAACCCCCGGGAAAGCTCCCTCCCAGGCGCCCTGTCCGTGCACACACGATGCTGGATGTGCTGCGAAGGGCAGGAGAGGCCTGAACGAACGCTGCGCCTCCAAGAGACACTCAGCTACCTGCAAAAACCTCACCGAGCCTTCTTCAGCCCTGGCTCAGCCGCATAAAAATATTTCAGCTCAGTGCCTTGAAGTTGCAATTAAATTGTAGTAATTTAAGATTATCACGAGAGCAAAGGGCAGCAGCAGCTCTTCAGCAGACTCCTCTCACCACTTAATGCTCCTCAGTCTTGGGGTTAAATGAGCTTCTTTAGTATAAGTACCTTAAAGCAAGTGAATCGTAAACAAAATTTATACTATTTTCTGACAGCATATAATCTATTTAAATTTATTAAAGCTTCTCGGAGAAAATTTAAGATGACAGAAGTATCATTATGCCCCATAAATAACCGGACAGCCTTGCAGAAATAACTGTATATTACATACATATCCTACATATGTGTGTGCATATGATATTTCATTTGATATACAAATACATGCTCAACAGAAATTTCACATAAGGAATTGTATTATCCAGCCCAATCTCTCAATACAAATGACCACAAGAGGTACGAATACTAAACACTAAGATACATTCCATAAAATTGCCTTTTTACTACCAGCTTTTTTCCTAATTTTTACAGTGCTATGAAACAGGAGTAATTCAGGAGCTACAAATGTTTACAGTATATCACATCAAGGATGATAATGCAAATTTTAGCCCTTAAAAAAGGTGATCCACTCCATGAGAAACGCATATTGCAGCGTATGCTGCACACTAATGTCCGATGTGTAATTCCCTGCTCAACTTCCCTGCTCCTTCTCCTACCAGGGCAAAACCCAGCTGTGTTACGGTTACTGGTGGAACTGATTTAAGCAGAAAATGTTTATAGATGTTTAAAAAAATTACACATTACACAAAATGGCTTAATAGCGTACATGTGCATGTTTAATGCACACACTTTTTTATTGTCTAATTAAAATATATACCATAAAAATCTACAGGCTTTAGAGTAAGTTATGCAGGACAGTTATGAAACCTTACCTTACAGAAAGTATAAAGTACTTATTGTGTGATCTGCACTGCTAATTAAAAAAAGTCTTATGCAAAAAGATCTGGGATTTCTTAATTCTTCAGCAGATGTGCACTTGGTCTGCCTCCTGATTAATATACATTAAGGTAACAGCCTCTTACCTGGATTTTTTTTATTTTGAAATAGATATCTCCATTGCTTTAGTATAGTTTAAAGAAATGAAAGGGACACATTTGTAAAGTTTGCAATCAAGTGTTTGAACACAAACTTGAAACTGTCACACAACAAAATCAACCTCACCCTCCTGGTTCAGTTCAATTAGTACTTAAATCCTAACTGTTTACTGAAGTAAAATCAAGTGTCTATTAATACTCTTTACTGATATTTCCACTAAAAAACTACACAGTAACAGTCTCTCTGATACAGCCATGAAGACACATTACACACAGTCTTGTAAAAATCCCGGCGTATCAAAACCAAGGGCCATCCTGACTGCTTGGCAACATGTTTGAAGGAAAGATATTACAAGTTTTCCAAACTCTAAGAATGCAGTCATCCAGCATACAGTGCTTAATCACAACCAAACTCCTCTATTGTACACCAACACAGAACTTACACACAGAAAAAAAAAAAAAAAAATCCACGTTTCCTTACAATTCAGCGATCCAGAAATAAAAGCTGAATTCCACAGAACTTTTACGTTTTTCTGCATTACACTACTGTAACGCCTCCTTCTCTGCATCTCCAGAGAGCGTGAACAAAATTAAATAAATCCTAAGTCCCTCTGAAAGTGTATAAATGCACTTCAAACCATCATCACTTTAAAAAAAAAAAAGCAAACACCAAACCCCAGCCCATGCACAAAAAACTAACTTTGCAATCAAAATAGTAAGCAACAGAAAGCCTTGTTTGAAATAGTCGTTATTTTTCTCAGAGTTATCCTTTGGTTTCACAACAAAGATCAGCATTTGTAATGGTCCATTTCTGCATAAGTGAACATATAGCCTTGCTGCCTGATCGAATAGTCCAGAGCTTTCAGTGAGGCAGCTCCTGACAACAGCCCAGCAGCAGCTTTGTTTGATCTCTCCTGCCTTCCTTAATCTGGGTTGTCAAGGTTCACTTGTTGGAGGCTGTTTACTTTACTTTTTCCAGAAAAAAAAAAAAAGAGATTTTTTTTTTTTTCTTTTTCTCATACAATGACTAATCCAAAGACTAAGGGGGAAGAATGCTGCCAATGCAAAATGTTAAAGCTACAATACCTTTTTGCAATGAGATTTTAGCCGACACCTTTTGAATGGTAACTAGTGAAGAGCTTCCTCCCCCAGTGCCCTGGTCCACTCAATATGGTTGGGAGATAGTTCAAATAAAATGTGCAGGGGAAAAGCTTCAGAGCAGAAAAGTTGAAACGAGTAGCCCCGATTTCCCTGTCTTCCCCCAAATCTAGTTGCAGAGATGCACGGTACCTCCTTGCCCACACTCGCTTCTCTGGGAACTTGAGTTATTTCAGGCTCTCTCAAACTTACAAAAAGTAAGAGCTCCTCAGCAATAACAGAAACTGTAAAAATAATACTAAACCGAGCAAAACGCCTATTTTCCAAAATATTAAAGCAAGTCACGGATTAACAGAACAAGCAAAAAAAGTTTCTTCGATGACATGCTTGCAACTTTGTCTAATTAAGCAGCTGTCACTAGTGACATCAACATTTGGTCAAATCAGGTAAAATCCAAGTTTAGAAAAACTGTATGGAAAACAAATGCAGTTTAGAGAAGTGTTTTAATATTTAGAATCATCCAGCACCCTAGAAATCGGCAGGTTATATGGTGTAGACGACACGCTACGAGCAGTACACATCCATTACTCTTTCCGAGAACAGTTACTAAAAATGAAACCTTAAACTTCAGAGCACAGAAGTTGGGCTCCAGCTTCTCTAACGAAGCGGCTCTGAGAGCGCTCGCAGGCGGCAGATACCTCGGGTAGGGACGGGAGGGCTGCGCGCTGCCGCCGCTGCCAGCCTTGGGGGGAACCGGGAGGGAAAAAGACGGGGAAAAAAAAAAAGAAAAACAAAAAAAGTAATCTCGCTCGGCTTGGTTCACTCAAAGCAAAAACACGCAATTAAAATCATTACAGCGAAGTGGCAGCAGAAGACTCGCTAAGAGCGCGGCGCTCCGCAGCCCGCCCGGCGATGCTCTCCGCGCCGGGGCCGCCCGGTCATTAATAGTAACCGGGCCGTGCGGAGGGGGCTGCGCTGCGCCCCGCGGAGCCCTGCCCGCGCAGCTGCCCGCGCCCCGATCCCTGGGCTGGGTTGTTTTGTTGGGTGTTTTTTTT
>VWZT01007075.1:206488-221700 GCA_013397055.1 Pachycephala philippinensis | reverse complement strand
GGCTCCTCGCGTGCCTGCCGCAAACGGAGCTGCTTTCCGTGGTGTTCCCTGTCGTTTTCCCCTTGTTTCCTCCAGGCTCCTGTGCCCCCCTCTCGCTTGGGGGGGTGTCAGGCGGATGGTCCCCGGGGTAGCCGAGGGACAGCCTAGCCTGGGGGTTTCGCACGGCACGGGGTTAAAACAGGGCCGTCACCGGGAGCCGAGGCCCTGCGGCTGCGAGGAGGGGCAGCCCCGTCCCGGCGGCTCCGGCGGCCTCTGCCCCGCGCCTGCCCGGGAGGGCACCGGGGCTGCCCGGCCGGGGCCCTCCCTCGGCCTCAGCGCGTCCTCCCTCCCGCTGCCGGGCCGCCCGCAGTGCGGGGTGTGCCCGCCCGGCTCCCCGGGGCCGAGCGGGGCTGGGGAGAGCTGAGGCCTGGTGGGACACGCTGCAAGTGAGGCATCCTCCGTCTGGGCAGTGAGGGTACCCTCCTTCACCTCACCGAGCACCCAGGCTCGTCTATCCCGGTACCGGCCCCGAGTTCCTTTCAGTGTCCATGCGAACCGAACCTGCCTGGTTTTAGGGCTCAGAGGTTCAGAACGCTGTTCTTTGAGCGGAATGTGCTTTGATTTGCTCTGCATTTTGTGAGAAGCATCACTACTTGAATGGTAAAACTGCTTAAGATAATCACCCTACTTCTGGTAAAAGATGTTGAGGGGATGTGTGTTCATTAATCATACAAATATTTAATTCCTGGTATTAGATAAAAACTTTCTAAATGTTTTTTTCACTTCTTGCAACTAACTTTTGTCACCTTTTGAAGTGATAGCGGTGTTTCCTCAGATTTCCTCAGATGCAATAGTGGCATCATTTCTTAGGAAAGGTGACGTGCACAGTAATTTCACGGAATGTACAGGATATATTTCCTATATAAAGCTGTATTGCAAGCTTGAGATGCAGAATTTGCAGTATCTTAATCCATAAGCTACATACTTTGGATGATTAGATTGGATGGTTAGATTCACAGATTGGCTAAATCAGGAAGAATGAAATGTAAAAGTTTTTTTTCCCCAGGCTGTTTAGGAGATAACTCATGTGTTGCAGTGCTGTAGAAATGTCTGTATTTAAACTACAGTCTTACACTGTCTTGAGAGAGACAAAATGCAATGGAAAACAGTCATTAGTTCATGGCCTATGGAAAACTTAGGCAGAGGAAGGAAAACTGTGTTGTGTTGTGGAAAGAGGGAAACTTACAAGCAACGTCTGGCAGCTTTAAAGTAAAAACTTTAAGCCACGTTTGTTATTTTTAAATTTTTTGATACTGGGATACTTTTGATACTGGAAGAAAGAATAATATTAAGAACACTTGTTCTTTGACTTCGAAACATGAAGATACTATTTTTAGAAATGGGTAGATAGATGGCTTGTCAAAGCACACTTAAGAGATTGTTCACTGTAAGGATGGAGATACTGCCTTTGTCATAGATATGTTGTATTCAACATACCATTTAGTCATTGCAGTAAAAAATAAAAAAAATTAGAACAGGTCAAGGAATTTTATTCAACCAAAAATCTTAAGATTGACTTATCACCGCGTCTTTTGCAGTGTACACAAATTAGATAAGTAGCTTCTCATCCTCAGCATGGAAGGTTGTTTCAAAAGAAGAAAAAAATCTTAACATTTTAGAGTTCATTGGAAGGCCTGTGAGCAAATGAGAAAGTCAAATGAAAAATACAGTGCAGGAAGTCAGTTGCTCATTTTGCTGTGACCTGTGGTATCTTCTGAATTGTACGACAGAGCCATATAAGCCCATCCATGCCTTTTTTTTTTTTTCGTGCAAGAGTTGAGCTCAGTTGCACAAAACAACCAGTCCTGTGTATTTGAGCACAGAGACAATTTGGTGAGGCAGTTAGTTCATAAGTACACCCCCTCTGTGTTTAATAAACTTAGTGCAGTACTCTCTGCATTTATACTGACACTAAATTCAGCTTATTGCCATTGGTGCCTTGCTGCCTTCTGAAGTTTGACATTGTTCCAAACATCTGTGCTGGATGGTTGGTTGAGTTCACGTTACCTTGGAAAGTCCCCTAGGACAAGTCTGACTACACTGACTACTTCTCTGCCTCCAAGGGAATTTTTTGGTTATTTGGTGTTTATCCAAAAATCCCTCCTGATTCCCAGGGAGTAGGATATTGGAGAGGGTGGGGATTATCCTGTGAAGGTTAATACTATGGATATTCATAGGAGTTAACTAATTCCCAGAGAATTTGTTCCGTTTATCTGCGTTCCATGTGCTTTGCAACAGAGATGAAAATAACTGTCCAAAATACCAAAGTGGTGATAAGGGCAGCCTTTAGAACACTGATTTGCTGTATTTATCACCATCTGACGTCCCCGGCCACATGGGAAGGAACTGAGCCCTGGACTGAAGTACATCATCTCACTTTGTGCTTCCTTAGTAAGTATTAAAGTGATTCTTCCTGTCAGGTTAGTTAAAAAAGCTGCAGAGAAGCAGTGCTGTTACAATGAGTTGCTTCTCTGGTGAAGAGACTCCTGTGCATTTGTCTCAGGCATGTGAAACATACCTGTGATTCAGTCATGGCTTTTGTAGCTAGAAAAGGCACAGTATTTCAAGTGCCATTACAACTTATTGGGCATACAGCACTTATTTATGCAAGGGAATTCATTGTAAAATTTTAAACACATTAAAAAGAGGAATTTTTAGGAAAATACGATGAACAATTACATTAAAACCTGATTGCACATAGTTAATCTTGCGATATTAGTGACTTTTGTTTTGGATTATAGGTGACAAAGTAAATAGACTGTTTGCATCATGTGGTATTGGGGAATCTGCATTCAAGCCTCTTCAAGCTGCCTGGAATGATTTATAAGAAAGTTATTGCTGTCTTGTTTAATAGCGGTATTTATGTTGGACCAGATGAATTACTTTACAATGTTATAAAAGTTCATGTAGAGCTTGTAGATTAGATTGCTGCTGAAGCCTTTGGGAGGTATTTGAATTAGGTGCTGCGAAGTGTTGATGAACCAGTCTTTTTCAGTTCATTTCAATTTTCTGTGATTAGTGTACACAGCCTACAAAATTACTGATTCTTTGATAGCTGGAAGGCAAAAGTATCACAGGAGAACTAAAAGTTACTTTTAAAAGTAGGTAAAAACTTGTGGTGGGAAAACACATAGCCTTCTGCCCTGTAGAGGCCCTTCTTCTGTACCCTTTTTGTCCTCATCTGAGAGCAAATCCAAAAAAGGAGTTGTCTTTGCAGCAGTGAACTTCCAGTGCTTGCCGTGACTGAAACTCGGAACTGTGTGTGGGGTACGTGGGCTGTGTGTGAACTTCCCAGAGACAAGCAGGACTGGAGGAGCAGCCTGCAGACAGTGCTGGATGTACAGCTGGTCACTGAGCGTACTCCAGGACCACAAATGGATCTTGCATCTCTCAGACAGCGATGGTTTAATGTAAAACATACAAACAGCTGCAAACTTGAGTGTTGGCTTGCCTCTGCTGCAAACTTGAGCGTTGGCTTGCCTCTGAAGTGAGTGTGCTGGCTGCTGCCTGCTTTGCTTCTGGACCCAGGGATCCTGGGTTACTCGCTACTGTCGTGTGCTTTCAGGAGTCGAGGGTAATGCTGCCCAGAGGATCACAGAAAGCCTGTTAAACATGGCTGGTGTTTCTTTTCTGGTTCTTTATAGTGCTTCATTCATCTTTGGGGTAGCAGATCTTAAACAATATGCTACAGATAAATTTTTTCAGCTTGAGAATGTGCGTCTAACACCTGCAGTAAGGTGTCTTGTGCTGCTTTCTAAGATACTCAGAGATTTCTTTAAGGAGTGTGTGGAATTTATTGTTAAATGTGTTCTACTTCACCTGTAGCAACATGGACATTATCAGCCGGAGTTGTTGCACAGTTGTGTCCACCCAGCCTTCCAAGCTGGATGTATTTTCCCTGTACTTAGCCATAATGGGTTTATCTGACAGTGCTTCCAGTCTTTTCATGTGCCTTGTGTTTTTAACTCTTGTTTGAATCTCAGCTTTTTACACTTCTAGTAAAATCTCTTCAGCATCTTTTTATGAATAATTTGCTTTTACAGATGCATTTAAAGGCATGCCTTCATTAGGACTCCCTCTCTGTGTGAGAGCTGTGAGGTTTGGGGCTTGTAAGGGTTTCTAAATCATGTTTTAGCTTCCTTTATCTGAAAATCTTAGTTCTGTTTTTTTTTTTCCCTTTTATTTCCTTCTCCTTTTTCCAGTTTAACTTGTTATCCTGGTTTATGCTCCTTCCATTTATTTTGTTTCCTAGTTCTACTTTCCAGTACAGTATTTTGTTGACAAAACTCTTGGCTTGGTGTTGAGTGAATTGCCTCCTTTCTGTTCTGGCTCTTGCCTTGACTCTGTTCTGGCTCTTGCCTTGCAGTTACAGCTTTTTTAAGTGCTTCTTCACCTCCATGCTAAGGATGAAGCACAGCTAAATGTGGTGACCTAACTTACTAGCACACTGCTGCCAGAGGGAAGATGTTCTGTTTCTTTTGCAGTCCCTTTCCTGCATCTCCCATCCCTGAACTTCCCCATGTTGCCTTTTTCCCTGGTGCCCAGCAGGCTCCCCCATGGGCTGGTCCTGCTCGCTGCTTGCAGAGCAGAAGCCCAGCTGCTTTAGGGAGTTGGATCAGCTCAGCAGCAGGGCCGGAGAGTTCAAGATGGCAACGTGGCAGAGAAAGTAAGAGAAAGAAAGTTCTTTGGTGTTACTGAGCCATTAGACTGACTTGTGTAATTGCATGTTAGAGATGTAATTTGGCTGTAGATTCAGCTGCTCCAAGTTAGCTGGGGCTAGAGCAGTCCTATGTCTTCCCCTCTGTCTTGTGCTGTCACAGTTCTGTCCTTGTCTCTGCAACGGTATGATTCAGGGAACTGAACTGGGAAAAAGTGACTTTGTTGAGGTTAGTTTTCAGCTAGTTTGACTTTGCTTACCAGGAGTGTGCGTAGCCACAGCAACCCCATTGGAGGGAAGAGGGTTTGGGAGTCATGGCTGAAGGCAGGGGAAGCAGCAGCATCACATCATCAGTCCATTCTGCCTTAGAACTGCTCACTTAAAGAGGCAGGAGCACAGCCGGGTGTGGTGTGGGCTGAGGGTTTGTGTGCTTGATGGTATCATGGTTAGATACAGTGCATTGTTCCCTGCAATACTGTGACATTCTGCTGATCTACCTATTTCCTTCATAACTGGTTATTGAGTATGAAGAAATGAGTTATCAAGTTTCTTTCAGGTGAATAGAAGCTAAATAAAAACTGTAGAAGCTTGCTGCTCAAGTTTCAGTTCCTGTTTCTTCTTTAGTTCATAAGAAAGAACAAACAGTTCAATAAAGGGCAAGTCAGTACATGTATAACCCTTTGGGAGCACCTTGCAAGATAAGCAATCTTACTTGAGTGACATAATTGAAATGGAGAGAGAGAAGTAAACAAACTAACTTTTTAAATTGTGCAAATGAATGAAGAGGAATGGAAGTGGACTTGTGAAGTAGGAGAGCTTCAACTTTCATCTTCAGCCAGACAGCATTGACAGAGCAAACTCTTAGTAGCTGGGGAATGACAGTGACTGGTGTGTGTGTTTTCGGGGCTGGAGTGAAAATAAGCCTGCTAACTTGGGCCAAATGGATGAGAAAATTGGGTATGAACTCTTAGTGTGTTCCCTTTACTTTTTTCCAAAAGGATTATTTGTGTATGGCTGCTCCTGCTCTTGCTGAAACCAACTTTTACCCCAGCTTAACTATATGTGTGTTTTTTGACTGCTTTGACTGGACTGCCTATGAATAGGGAATTTGGACATAAATTTGCTAGAAAATGCAGTATTTCAAATTAGGTAGTTAATATCTATTTGTAGATTAACAACTGCTGGGAATTTGTATTGTTCAGATTCAAGGCTGTCCCTACGGAGGGAAGGAGTGTTTTGCCACCCCGTGGGGAGTATTGATCTGGCTTTTAGGAACTGCTTCTAAAATAAAACTAATCCTTCTTGAATATAGATGTATATGGATCTATATTGAATCACTTTCAGAACTTTAAAAGTTGCATATACAGCTTCTCTCTGATGTGGATGCTTCTGCAGAGAATTTGACAAATGGGTATGTGTTTTCCACACTTTAGAAGACTTTTTTGGGTTTTTTGGGCAACGTAAAGCAGATATTTGCTATTAGCTGACAGTGGTAAAAATTAAATATTCCGTGTACATACACACTTAGGTATAGATACATAATCTGTGTGTACAGACGTGTGCACATATTCTTACTATGCATTTATATCATGTTTATATATGCGTATGCATACTAATAGGGATAAGTGACATTTTATTGTGATAATGGTTAATTTGGTCTTCCAGCAGTGAGTTTGCTCTGTCCCTTGTCAGTTAGTCTTGCCAGAGTTCAAGTGGCTGTCAGCTTAAATGCATTTTGCGTTATAAATGCATGCATATAAATATATATATAAATATAAGCATTATAAACTGCAGCCTACCCCCGGGCTGCCAGCACTGAGTGGGTGCTGAGGAGTGTTGGTCAGTGCTGATGACCTGACAATTGTGGGCTGAGTTTGACCACCAAGCCAGTACCCCCCAGTGGCCAAGTTTTTGCCTTAAAGAGGTAAAGAATGACTGTTAAGACAGTCTGCCTTATAAACCAGTTCTGTGCTTGGTTTTACCCTGCTCACATCAAGCTGAAGGGCCAAGCTGTTACTGCTGGGTCTGAAATTTGTCTCCTCCCACAAGATCTGTGGCTGTGAGCTGGGAGGTTATGCCAGTGTGACTGCAGGTGACAGAGGGCAGTGCTGGGATCAGACTGGCACGCTCGGGCTGCCTGGCACACACTCTGGGATTAACACTGCTGCGGTGGGCTGCGGAATTGTGTGTCGGGTATTCAGGAAGGCATTTGGAAATCTAAACCCTTGTTTCCACAGCACACGGCTTTTTTTAGGTTCAACCAGGGTGACTGTTTGAATGTTCTACCTACGTTTAAATTGTGCTTTTGGGTAGCTGAGAGTCAACATGTAGTATAAGCAAATGGGAATATTTCTTTAGCCCATGTTCTTACATAGTATTTATATGTGTTCTTGGGTTTTCCCACCCTTCAGCTGAGGCTGGTCCTTATCTTTGAATTTAGTAAAATAGATGAGAAGTTTGGTGATCTACAATTCGCCATTTTAAATCCATGTTAGATCCTGAAGAATCTAACTTTACACAAAATTTGCAAAAAAATTGTTTATAAAAAAATGAGTGTTCAGGGTATTAGATGGATAGTTGTTTCTGGAGAGCCTTGGCTCTAACCTAACTAAAATAATGGTTATAGTAAAAACTAAAAATACCTGCTGTAATTGATGGTGTAATCTAGAAGTAAACATAGTACATTCCATCCTTTGAGAACAGCAGCTAAATTGACCGTGTCCCTGATCAGCACATCCTGAACCAGTGTAACTCCGTGTTTCTCTGTGTTAGCAATTATGTGGAGTAGGTACAGCTATATTTTGCAGAAAAAAAGAAGACTGAGCTTCTCAGATTCTCAGCAGAACGGTAATGTTCTGAACATTCTTTCAAGTATATGCTCTCTTCCTAACGTATAGCTGTTTCTGCTTTGACATTGATTACTGTATGTTCTCACTTAAGATGCAAAATTGACAAACAAGTGCATAGCAAGTAGCTAATGGAAACCATGTATATTGAGACTATTAATGATGTTTTCTACAGGAAAACGTATTTTTTTGTTGTTGTAGAACTGCCATCTGTTAAAGCAATAACATTTTTGCCTAAATACCGTGAAATGTATTTCAGTATGAATGCTGTATGTACTTGGAGCTATGAAACTAGTTCTTAAAAAGCATGTTTCATGTGATTAAGCAGTGCTTTTAAGCTTTTTCTCCTGAAATAATTCTATCATGTTTTTAAGGACATAGTTGCTAGACTTAAATCACAAGGACTTCAAGTTTTTCCTAGGTATCTTTTTTTTTTTTTTTAAATGTTATTTTAAAATACTTTCCAATGAAGGGAAAGCGATGAGCTCTGGCTCCTGTTCAGGAGTGGGTTCTCCGCTCTGATTGCACTGACAGCCGTGGGTAGTCCTGCCTCTCCTCTGGCAGGCTGCTGGAAACCACCTGGAAAGCTGAGTGCTGCCTGTGGGACGTGAGCTTGGCGTGTGGGAGTGCGCTCCTGCCTTTTGGGCTGCTTCATATCTGTGCATAATCTTCAGATGTGTGGGCAGATACCGAGAGCTGTGACAGGTGGCCACTGAGGAAGTGAATGAGGACAGCGAGGCCTGTTTGTGAAGGAAGGAAAAGGTGTTACTCCCATTTCAGGGACTGATTTACTGGAGAGGGTTCCTTTTCTGCCTTGTGGAGTAAGAGGAGTTGCTATGCCTTTGTGATTTCAAACGAAAAATTGAAATTGTTGCCTGTCCCCAGGAACTTCATTCTGCATCCTTTACGTGTAGGTGCCACCTACAGTTTTGATCAACTGAAAAAGTCAAAGACTTAAAATATTAGCAGTTAACCAAAAGTATAAACTATAATTGTAAAGTGTTAGGTTGTCCAAATCTAAATGATCTTCATGTTCATAATGGTGAACATCATGTTTGCAAGATGAATGATTCAGAAAGTTCCTTTTTTTTTTTGCAAATGGTGTGGTGAAGGCAAGGACTCCTTTCCCCCTACATGATCTGAGAGTATTGAAAAACACGAGTTGCATTTGGAGGTGTTGGGGGGTGCTGGTGTAGTTGACTCACCTCATCTGTTGCCTCTTTTCTGTAACCTTTATATATCGGGGTGATGGATTTGCAGAAGGTGGTCACTGTATTACTGTTTAAAGAGGTGACAGATGTGTTACAAATAGATGTGTTTTGTATTTGCATTTCAATTTTAAACAAGCATGGACTCTTTTGGGTATTTTTAGTGTCTTGTCACTGTAAATTAGAACTTGAACACCATCTTCAGAAGAGACATAATAATTGCCTCAATTGAAATTTAAGGATGAGCAATATTACAGCACTATGTTTTGACCTCTGGAGTTAATATTAAGGTGAAAGGCATGCCTCACAGTGGAAACAGTCTCCAAGCAACAAAATCCAATTCTTACTTACGTTGTGTTTTATAGTATAGTAAAAGAGATTTCATTCTTGGCATTCTTTTCCATCTTTGGGGTTCTGTATGATCAAAATGCCACATTTCTCTAAAGTGTGAATCTATCGTGCAGTCTTCAAAGACGAAAAATTAAAAAATTAAAATAACGTTCATATATGGGCACAAAATACTTACCTTTGTCTTTCTGCAAAAGCAACAACAAATCCACGAGTTAATAAATCTTCCGTGCTTTGTATGGTAGAATGTTTTTTTTTACCTCTTTGGTTTGCTTGCTTTTATTATAAAAACAAGCCACAGAGGGCAGAGTGACTGGCAGTGGTAATAATATAACTTCACCTATTTCTACTCTTTTCCCAAATTTAACAAGAAAAGAGAGAGACGAATTTCTGAATGCTTCAGCCGATGCCTCTGACCATTTAGACAAGATGAATGGGTTGTAAATTTCCTGAACCAACATACATCATCTAAAATTTCAGCTTAGATTTCTTTAATCCTGGGTATATATTTCCAATAGAGGGTAAAGGTTTTTTTCTTTACTTCTTTTTCCTTGGCAATTTGAAGCAAATGTTTGACCTGTAGGAATTATCTCTTGGTGCATTACATGGTTAAAATCTTGAACATTGAAATGTATTAGTAAAACACTGCAAAACCTTCAGTAGAAATATTGATGCTGTTAAAAAGAGTAAAATTCATATAAAGACTCTTCAAAACAGCACTTCAGAAAAAAATTATTGCCTTCTTAGCAGTGATAGAAAGATCTCTACAACAAGAAATTAACAGAAGGTTCCTTAAGTTTGCTGTACACTCCTCCCCTGGGATTTGTTGCAACCGCATCAACCCCTGTGAATCTACGTGAGGAATTTAGATGAAGTTTTGTGACAACGGTTTAATTTTCAGTGCTGTTGTGTTATGATTTCTTGCCTTGCAGGGGAGGTTGTACGGGAGATGTTTTAGAACTTGTAAAAAGTGTCAGTATTGGTGTCCTAGTGCTGGCTGAAAGATTGCTTGGTCAGTGGTGTGCACTGTCTCTGCCAGCTGATTCCCCCTTCCTCAGCATGATCATTCTGACAGTGTTGGAAATCTTGGCAATTCCTACCTCCTCATCTCTGCTTCTCACTGTGGTTTGATAATTGATTTTTTTTTTCCTCTTGACCTGCCTGAAATTGCATTTTTTGGATCTCCTTTGTCTCTGAATCAATTACAGGTAATACTAAACAACAGGAAGCCCCAACCTGTGTGCTTTGTATGGAAACATGATGGATGGGAAGGCAAAGCCTAAGGGGACCTTTGGTTGCTCTGGAGGGTGGCTGTGGTTTGGTGTTAGGAATAGCTGTTAGGATGGAGCTGGGATGGCATGTGGGTGACTGCTTTCAGTGGGGCAGGGAGAACAGATCGCTCAAGACTGGTTTGTGTGTGCGGTCCACTGCTTACTGCACAAGGGCAGTGCAGGAGAAACTCTGCAGCGCTGCTTGGTGACTCTGTTAGTGGTGTTACCACAACAGTACTGTAACAATGACAACTGTACTGCCAGCACGAGCCATTCATTAGTTTGTTGAATGTTTTGCAGTTGGCTTTGAAAAACTTTTCTAGGGTTTTCTGCTTTCTGTTGAGAGTTTTTTCTAGCGCTTTGAATAGTTTAGAGAAATTACTGGGGATTTTTGTGTGTGTTTTAACAGCTATTGGATTCTGTGCGGAGTGTAAATAAATAGCTTTGTACGTAAAAGTACATAGGTTTAGCAGAATAAATTTATTACAGGAAATTTCCTCATGTTAAACATTGAATGGTGTCAGAAAAAAATGTTCTGTGTCTGTCTAGAGTATTCAGGATTTGGAGCAGGGAATAAGAAAACAAAAAATTGAAAACCAAGGATAATATTCCTGTCAGACACCTGATTCTTGTTCCTCTGAAGGTCTTGGCAGGCTTGACTGGGTAATGAGCAGGGATACCTCATCTTTGTGTGGCAAAGAAGTTGTTCAGGCCTTGCCTCTTAGTTTTGTATGAAAGCTTATTTCATTGTTTGCGTTTGAAGCTGCCAGTGAACTTTGTGTTTTCTTCATTGGAACAGGGCTGACCCTTGTAGGCATCAGTAACAGTGGGTGCTGCACCTGTTCCCCTCAGCAGTGCCTTAGAAAGGATTCACTTAGGAGAAAAAAAAACCTTATGAGCACTTGCATTTTTGTCTCTCCTGTTTTTCCTACTAATGATTCAGTGCATTTTGCAACTCTTATTTCTGGTCAAAGCCTTGTGTGTCTGTGTTGGGAACATAGCAGGCATCTTTCCTCCCATCTTCCTGATGGGAAATGAGAAGTTCACAGTTGAGAATAGAGGCTGTGCTTCTAACATGGTATTTCAAAGGCCTCTTAACTAGCTTGTCAGGGTGTATTGTGTACATGTTTAGCTTTTTTTCTATTTGGATGGAACTGTTCTTGCATACTGCCTAAAATCCACAGATAAATCAATGCAAATAAGCAGCATGTGTGCTGCAGTTGTAACTCTTCTGCTGATCTGCTATTTCCTGTGCTGCCTGTAGGTCAGACATCTACATAGTTAAACAAGTGGTTGGTGCCCCTGAAGAGTAATAGGATGATGCAGCTTTTATCAGACAGAGTCATTTGTCTGGTGCAAGTAGTTTTAATTCACATTATTTAATAACAAATTCAGATGCCTATAGTAATTTGTTTCATTTCATAGAACAACTCAAGATAAGAGAACCTCCTTCCCCGAACAGTGCAGAGCTGGACTAGTTAAATGTTCCTAAACTCAAGCCTACAATTGAGAAGATTAATTCCTTTGTTCTTTTGCTGATGTTCATTACTCATAAATACCGATTGAATTACAGTGTAATGACTGTATTTTTCTTTTCAGGACATAAGGGACATTGTTGCGTGATACAATGGATGAACAATCACAAGGGATGCAGGGGCCTACTGCTCCACCATTTCTGTCACAGGTACATATATCTGGGGGTTTTTTTAGTTTTTTTTTAACTGTTACTTATTTCATAAATAGAGAAAGAGATAACAGTGTTTCTTGTGGTAACACAGAAACTGTAAACAGATAGAATGTATTCTGGTGATCTTGAAATTAATTACGTGTCAGTCCAGTATTCCATAGAAAATAATTAGTTTTAATTTTTGCCTCCTGCTCCTTCACAGACTTGGAGGAGTCGGGGTTGTAATGTGAGAAGGAAGCAAAGATGAAATCAGTTGTTTCCTTAAGAAATGTTGAGTTGTTCAACACTATGTGTCAAAATTGTATCAGAAATACCATATTTATTTCAGACTGTTGCCTTCATCGGTGTCTTCTTACACCTCCTGACAGTGATACTATATGAATTAGTGCCATTACCTGTTGAAACCAGGCATCAAGTTTCAATTCCACAATCTCCCTGGACCACCTCCCTTTCACTGTCACCCTCACAGTGAAAAAAGTCTTTCCTGATGTTCAGATGAAACCTTCTGTGTTTCAGCCCGTGCCCATCACCTCTTGTCCTGTCACAGAAGAGAGCCTGACTCTGTATTTTAACACGTGTTTTTCAGGAATTTGAGCCCATTGATGAGATTCCCCCTGAACCTTCTCTTCTGTAGGCTGGATGTTGCTGGTGCTGTCAGCCTTTTCCCCTGTGACCTGTGCTGCAGAGCCCTGGTCATTCATGGCCTGTGCTGCCCTTTGTCCAGTCTGTCTGTGTAGGGATGGCCCAGAGCCGGGGATACAGCGCTCCAGGTGTGCTCCCACCAGTGCTGAGTAGAGGGGAAGGATCATCTCCCTCCTCCTTCTCCTCCTCCTGGCACCGCTCCTCCAAATGCAGCCCAGGACATCACTGGCCACCTCTGAGTGCGTTGCTGGCCCGTGTTCACTTTGGTGTCCAGCGGGACCCCCAGGATCTGGCCTGAGGAGCTGTTTTCCATTGCGAGGGTTATCGCAGCCCGTGTCCGGGGCTTCCCCCTTCCCTGTGCTGAGCTGTGTGAGGGTCCTGTCTGGGATGACATTGTCAGGGTCCTCTGGGATGACGTCACAACCCTCTGGCACATCAGCCAGTCCTCCCAGTGTTGTGTCATCAGGAAATTTACTGAGATTGCACTTGGTCCCATCATCTGCATCATTAATGACGATGTTGATCAATACTGGATTGAACCAACCGTTGATTCCTGAGGTACACTGCTAGCTACAGTCCTCGAGCCAGAGTCAGTGCCATCAGAAGCTCATCTGCTGTTTGGAATTAAGTGCCTGAAAGCTCTGTCAGAGTTTGTTATCTACAAAATTAAAACAGTGTAGTCCCTTACATCACAAGGATGTTTTGGGAGTGCAGATAGCACTCCCAAGCTGCTTCCATATTGTAAAAAGGATTATGGAGGAAGATACAAAAATATGGATTATCAGTCTGAGGCAGTAGACTCTTAAGTTCCAGAACTTTTGCAACAGTAGAATGGGAGCATTTTAGCATCTAAATAGAGAAAAGCATTAATCTCTTGCTAGACCTGAAAAGCCATGAAAGAAGGCAGCATATACATCCCTTACTGTGTGGGGTTTGTTTGTTTGTTTTTTCTTTGGGGTGTGGTTTTTTGTTTGTTTTGGCATTCCCAAAGCTGAACAACAGTGGTTCATTAAGTCTCTTCTTTTATGGAAGTGTATTTCTGCTCAGCATTGCTATTCTGCTCTGTGCTTCCTTGTTTGCCTGTACTCCCCTCAAAACGAGGGCTCAGAGCTCTGTGCAGTATTCAGTGTACACACAATAGACTTAAGTAGTGAAACATTTTTTCTGTTTAATTCAGTTGCTTTTCCTAAAAATGTCTGGCTTGTGTTTTGATGGTAACTGACCAATCAGTTTGACTTTTCATGGAAGTTTTTCAATGGTGTTTTGTAGATCCTTTTTCCTGTGTGGTAGTAGCTAATTTAAAAACAGTGATTCACAGTCTCTAGGGTGGTATTTCCCATGAAGTTTTGGATTGGTAACCTTGAGATGCTAGTAAAGAATACCAGGGTGGAAATCTAAGAGAATCTTCTGCAAGTCTTTGCAGTCATATTTTCAGCCGGTTGTCTGGATAAGTTTGGAATCTAAAGAAACTTCATTGCAGCATTATATGTATTGAGTAGTGTAGTTTCCTTTGGGATTTCACTGGTAACTTCTCTAAGAAAATAATTTTGCTGCTGCTGTTTCTTGTCTTGGAGCTGGCTGTTAGGCTGAGAGAGAACATTAAGCAGACTGAGTGAGCTTAGTTTTATAGGTTAGGAATCCTCACTGAAGGAACCTGGTTAAATGATTTTAGAAATGTGTGGTGTGATTTCTTCAGCAGGAAAGCCCAGTTAGGAAAAACCTGTTTGACTCCACTCTTAACTGCTTTTTAGAGGCTCTAAATTGTTGTCAGCCAGCTGTTTGTTTGGTTTAGTTTTTGAACTGAATCTGTGAGTAATTAAAAAGAAATGATCAAGTTGTTTTTTGAGTTTTATTTTAACAATCCAGATGAGTTTTTGGCTTGGTATAGTGCACTGGCATACAGTGATGGAGCAATACTGAGGAGGTTGCAGTGGGAGAGAACAAGGACTTCCTCGGAAGTCTTGCTCACAGGAGAAACTGATGTGTGCCATGGGCTGGGCTTGCTAATTGTAAGATGGGATATTTTAATAAAGACTCGGTTGGTTTCTTCAGTGTTGTCTTACCAGATGTGGGAAACACACTGTCTTTTTTTGTGCCTGCCTAGGTCAGTACTGAAGTTCATTGATACTTCATGGGGCATGAAATGCTTTTGAAAATTTAAATCTCAAAGATGATGGGAACTGAATGCAAATAGAAAGTTTTGGAGAAAGATTGAAGTCTAAGATCTCTGAGAGCTCTGGCTGAAGTGGCAGCTACTGTCTGGCATATTCTTGGAAGTTAACTGTGAATGCCTTGTAGTAACTTCTGTGGCCTTTCTGTGGATGCTTTCCTTCCCTGGCAGTCCTTTGTTAAATTGTCTATCAGCTGTTTTCTGAGACTGAAAGAAGTCTGAAAATGAGTATGATGGTTGCTGTTGAAGATTGTCTCCATTTGCTTGTCATATAAATGAGCTCTTAATGCCATGATTAATTAATTAATATATCATGATGTTTGTCTTTTTTCTAGCAGGAATGT
>VWZT01007075.1:196488-203988 GCA_013397055.1 Pachycephala philippinensis | reverse complement strand
AAGAAATTGACTTACTGTTTGTTCAGGTACTTTGTCTTAGCAGTTAGCAGTCTTTAAAATGTTTAAATCAAAAGTGACAGTTTAAATGAAAACAGCTTTTCGAACTGAAATATTTTCGCTGTCACACGGGCAAAAGACAGCTCGAGCTATGCCTCTATCCAGTATCACTTCCATTCTCCTTTTTGTTTGGAGCTGCTCAGAGATTTTAGTTGTAAGACCATTACCCTCTAAAATTCCCTACTGGATTTACTTTGAAAGTTCTCTGACAATGTGTTTAATTTTGAAATCAAAGCTAAAATTGACATTTCAGTTTTGATCTTCAGCTGAGTTTAGTGTAATATTTGAAGGAGTACTGCCATCAGTTCTGAAACGGTATTTTTACCTTTCTAGACTACAAAACAGTATGTGTAAGATTCTGTAGATTGTTTTCTAGAGTTTCTGCATTTTAGTAGTTTTGTTTTTGCTGAGTTAAATGCATGCACCGTAAATCTCTGTCATATCTTGACTTGCTGTTCCATTTCTGTGATTTCCTGTGTGCTGCAGCACCAGGAGGCAGGGCTAGTCCTGGCTATCATAAAAAAGGAGACTTGGTTCCCCCTTCTGGGAAAACTGCCAGATATATACTACTTCAAAAGCTGAAACATATTCTAAGAACTTTGATCAACAGTCTTAAAACATTAGGCTAATTCTTCCTTCATTTTCAGCGGGTGAGAAACCAAAAAGGTCAAATGTGACTTGAAATGCATGTCAATTAAGGTGGATGTGGAATGCCTGGGTACTTGAAGAAAGTCATAAAGTCCAACCATGAAATTTTTATAACAGTGCTTGCATTAAGAATACAGAGGCATTTTAGCATGTGTACTCCTAACAGCATTTCAAAAGTCAGTATGTGTAGATATATTCTCACAGAAGACTTCCCAGTTTGACAAGATTTTTCCATGTCTGAAGAAGACATCCTTCTGTTCATATGCAGGTGATGGTTTCTACAGCAGAAAAGCTTTCTTACTTAATTTTTATTTAATCCTTTAATAATTTTCTGAGAACATACTTGGTTGTTGGTAGGAAGTAGTGTTAAAAAGTTGTGTCTTTCCCAAATGGTTTTATCCTGACAGGGTTCCGGTTGTCTTCAAGTGTCCAACATGGGGTGTTGGTTTTCCATTGAAAGTTATTACATGGTGCACATCAGGAGGGGCTGTGTTCTGTGACCCCTAAAGTCACTTTCCTTGTGGAGACTGGATGTGTGTAGGAGACTACTGTCTGAATGGAAAGTGAGACTTGCTTAACCTGGAAGGGAAAAAAATTCCTTAGCATATAATGGCACATTACCCCGAGCTCAGAAGGCTTGTGGCAGCACAGAGTGTTTGGCACAGCCGTTCCAGCTTGCATAGTTGACATCTAAAGCTGTTCCTTTTGGACAGAAGACCATCTTAATTGTTGCTGTGCTTCTCTGACCTTTCCTAAAATCCCCTAGAAATATTTTTGGTAAATATAATCATGATACTTAATTTGACTATAAAATTTGTTTTCATAGATGTCTTGTGTTGAGAAGTAATTACTTTTCAGAGGAGCTGAAAAATGGGTCTGCACTGTGATGGTGCTTCTTCCTGTTGACTTCAGTCTTGTTTGATTTTATTTGGATTAAAATACTCCTTTCTTTCTGATGCCTTTTTAATGGAAGCTCAGCATGGACGAAACAGGAGACAGTTTGACAGAGAGGCTTTATTCTATTTTACACCTGTGCCTGGATTTCACTCTCTACATTAAGACAGTGTCTCTAAGTGCTCTACTTTGTTTTAAATAACATAACTGAGATCTGAACTTCCATTGGATACTTTTCCATTATCTGCCCATTCTCATCTCACATCTCTACTACTTGCCTTTCTCTCCAATCTTGCAAAGTTATATCTGTTCTATCCCTCCCCATTTCATTTTTCTGGCTGGGTTAGGTGTGTGCCTGTTTCCTTGATGTGTATTTGGTAATGGTACCCCATGCATTGTCTCTATTGTAACGGCTTAGAATCCTTCTGTTATTCTCTCTTGGAGTTGCAGGATCTCAGGCCATTATTTGTTCCAAAAGGATTGCCAGTTTTGAGTTCTTACGAAGCTTTCCAACAAGAATGTCTAATTTTCACTAATAAAATTTTGTTTGGCTGAAATATGTACAATATTGATAAATGTTATATTAATGTGTACAAATGTATGTTTGTGGAATAAAATGAGAGCAGAAGCAAGTAGCAGTAAGATGCTGTGGGAGAAAGGACAAGCAGATGGTGACAGAAACCCTTCTTCCTGAATTGGTAGTTGCTGCTGAGTCCAGATGACAGGAAGAAGTAGTATTCTTGATTTGGTTTTCATTAGGGTATGTAGCACAGTGAGAACTGTTTAACTTGCAGGTTTTTTAATAGTAATCTAACCAGCAGAGTTCACAAAATGGTATGTTGGGTCTTTCCTTCTTGTTGTACCCTTTGTGCTTCATCCTCCCATGTTTGATTTGCCTTGTGTAATTAGGAAAGGAATAATTAGATTCTCTCTTTTTCCAGCATGGAACTATGTTTCTGAGATGCTGTTAAAATATTACCTAAATAAAAACAAATAAAATCATATCTTCACTACTTACCTTTTATAAATGTCTAAACTATATTTTGAGTTAAAGAAACATCAGAAAAGACCAGCCACAAGTAAATTGTGACTGCAGCAGTATAAATTGAAAAGCTTCTAGGTAAGTTTCTTAACACATGCTGAGTCTCAGGTCCAAACTATCCTGCAGATGATGCCTGAGGAAGCAGCAGTGCCTCTGTGCTACTGCAGCTCGGGGTAACCCCTGCAGCAGAGCACCTGGGGTACAGTCCAGTGTTCTGAGCAAGGAGCTCTCCAGGAGTCCCTTCCAAGGGCAAAGCAGCAATTACTAGGTACTGGAAAAATGCTCACAAATCATCCCTAAATGGCAAAAGAGTGGTAAATATCTAAGTCAGTGACTGTAAGGCTGTATGAGTTCACTTTATGAGCTGTTTTTTAAGGAAACCTTAGCTACTCAAAATTTAAAATATTGCGTAAAGCTGCATATTTCAACAAAATTTCAGATTCATTGCATTTCTTCCTTAAATTGTTCCACCTTTCTTTTCCTTTCATTCCAAAATTGGAGGCCCCATGTTAGGGATTCAGACAATGAATCCTTTTATCTGGGACGTACATTCATTATTCATTGTGCATTGTCACTGGATTGCTACTTCAGGCCTGAATTACAGTTAATTAATCTTAGAAAAGCACTTGTAATTTCACACTTTATGAAGCACTATTGTCTCAGCACAGCAGTGCTATGGTGGCAAAATACTCAAATGCTTGTTGCTGTTCAGTATTGTATCTCTTAATGTTTATATGCATTGGGGTCTTTATTTTGCTTACTTCCCTGAAGGTTTATGTTACAGCAGTCATGCTTTTGTTTTGGTTTGGAAATGCTTTTTGAAATTTTTATTGTATACAGAATTTCAAACAGAACAGACATCGGTTTAATTGTTACTTAAGTGATGAGGTTAGAAAGACCTTTATCCTTTTCAATACTGAAAAGGAAAACCTGGAAAAAGTGATGGTCTAGAGCAAGTTGAGTCAGGTGGATTCCCAACTTGGCACTTACCTTCAGATAATGGATTTGGTTGGTAGCTGGTAATTGATCAGATACAGTCTGGACATAGAAGCTGGGGCTTGATGTTTTCTATCAGGTGGTTCCACGTTTCTAAACCTTTTTGCTGTGCCCGTGGCCTTCTGGGAGCATGTATATGAGACCTTCACTCAGGAAGTTCAATTCATGTATTGCAGCTCCTTTGTTTAGTTTACACATCTGCATAGGAACAGTCCCTTCTCTGTAGCTTACAAACAGCTTAGAAAGGATTCTAAAAATACCAGTATCTCTTGACAGTACTTACAACTGACATTTCTGGAATGCTGAAAGAAAAAACTAGGATCTATGCTCACATGAAGGTACTAGAGAAGGGACTGAATGCAAAGTTATCAGAGATCCTTTAGTTGCATAGCACACAGAAATGTGATAACTATCAGTGTATGTTTGTCCTTCTGCTCTCCCTTTGTACACAGCTGATTTCAGGATGAGATTAAAAACTGAGAGCTAAAAAGGTTTATTTCACTCAGTGTGCTTGCTTGGGAAAAAAAAAAACAAAACTGCTAAGGGCTTTTAAAATACTCCTTTAAGTCTCTTCAGCTGTATTTGCCTAATTGTTTTAAGGAGTTTCACAGTAATTGCTAACTAAGGTAAAATGCTTACCACAATTAGACTTTTTGATTACACTCTTTATGAAAACTCTCACATCATAAAAATATTTACTCTATTGTTTGCTGCTTATTAGGTTTTTTTATACAATCATAATTCATTTTTAGAAATGTTGATTGTATTATAGTCCTTGAAAATAGAAATTGGGGGAAAACAAGTAAAAGTTGAAATAAGAATATATTATACTGCGCAGTTTGTGCTGAGTGGAGTTGATGCTGACTAGAGAAGCATACCTCCAAACTGAATTACCCTGTGATCCTGACCTTGTAAGTGGAGTCAAGAATTCTAATTATTGTTAGTCTGATGAATACCCTAGCAGTCTAATCTAAATATAGCAGTTTTTATTGTTAGCCAATTACAGTGATGATAACACTTGTTGTTTAATTACTGCTGGTTTCCAATAATCGATGTGTGGAGCATCATCAGTGACCTGAGCTCTGCTCGCAGGAGGATGCTGGTGTAGTGTCTTTATGTGAGACTTTGCTGTGCTGGGTGATTTCAAGCAGTCAGTTGCTAATGCTTCATGTTGATCCAAAAGCTTACTGTTCAAGCCTATCCAAAAATCCGAAGTTTTTTTAGACTTTTGTTATGTCTGCCATAATTTCCTTCAGGCCGTGCAGTTGCACAGAGCTGAGCTGAATCTAAAACCGGGTTAGACACAAGTCATTTGACTGCAGTGATTTTGGTACAGTTAAGTCACTCAGCTGCAGGGCATGTGCTGCTACAGCTAAAACCAAGCTCAGAAAACGAGTGCAGTCCCAGGGAAGGCTGGACAAAAGGTTGGAAGTCCTCAGGCAGTGTGTGTCTGGAGTGGGATGAGACCTGCGGCCTGCTGATGGCAATGGTGGCACAAAAGGTTGGAAGTCCTTAGGCAGGATGTATCTGGAGTGGAAAGAGACCTGTGGCCTGCTGATGGCAATGGCAGTACTGTCTGTGCGGGGCTAAAAGTCGTGTGGGTGTGAGAGAGATCTGTGTGCAGCACCCGTGCTGGAGCAGAGGCTGACCTTTCGGCTGGGTGTGCTGAGTCACAGGAGCTGAAGGTGGAGTTAGTCCGTCTGCAGAGCTCTGAACTGTTCCAGTTGTGATGGAAGCACTGACATCCCCCTCACTGTTCTGCTAATGGCCGGTGTGCAGCAAACCGCGGGCAAAGGGCAGCTGCTCCTGCTGAACAAACCTTCAGAGTGCTGCCAGGGGCCGTGGGGAGTTCTGACACGCACTTAAAGGATGTTCTTAAAGTCTTTCATTGCAACTTCCATTTTTCAGGGTAAGACGTTCCTCAGTGTTGAGTCATCTGCTGGTGAGGAAGCACGGAGGTTTTTTCCTTGTGTTTACAATAAGCTCCTTGTGTGAGCTGACATGGCTTATTACACTGGGATCCTCTGGTCTGAACTGCAGCAGTTTGGCAAAATAGAAAAATCATCTATTCAGAGAGAAAATCTCTGAAAGCTTCTTGCATCTGGTGTGATTCAGAGGTTCTTCAGAGGCCATGGATTGAAGGATATTTTCACCCTTTTTTAGCTTGTTTTTTTTTTTACATATCTAATTCTTGGAGGAAGTTAATGTCTGTGAAACTCAAATTCTGGATTTCTGGGAAATGCTATTTATAGTCTTTTAAGTTTAGATCTGGGTCAAATCTGAGAACCACAAGAATGCTAAACAGTAAATCTTCAGATTGTCTGTATTTGTGGTTGTAAGGATCAAATAAGACTTACTTTTACTACCTTGCTATATTTAATTTAGGTAGATTTTGAAATACTCAGTTTAGCTGAAGCTGTGACAAATTTGCCAAGTTGCTTATCAAGTGCAGCAAAAGTAGAGGGAGTCATGTTTATAAAACTTAAGTCTGTCCTTTGGGGAGAGCAGCTGCTTGGTCTAGTCTATTCCATGCTGTTTAATAACAAATTAGAAGTACTGGGAATACTATCCAGAATAAACAAACAAAATTTTGTCTTTCCCATGCTTTGATTCTAGATTTTTCACAGTCCTGAGTCTGGGGTTTTATTTTTGTTGTTGTTATTGCCCTATCAGAGGTACTGATTTATGACCCTAGCAGAGGTGTAGCTTGTAAAAAAATTTTTCTTGGAAAACCTGTTTGTTTAGGTGTGCAGGGAATTGTTCCTGGAATAGGTAAATTATGCCTCTTGGCACATTGGAACAGGCATTAACAGGTGCAAAATGCCCTGTTTTGTCACACAATGAAGCTCTTTTGATTTGAATCTTGAAACTATGCTTTTGGTAATTTTTCCAAATCTTCCAAGGATAGTTTGTGTACAGTTTTCAGTCTGAAATTCTGTCCCCGGTTTTAATTGGGTTTTCCAGTGTGTTTGGAGTTGAATCTCTGTATCATTTATAAGGAATGCTCTTAGCTCACTGTTATCTAGAATTTGGCAAAAATGTGAAGCCTCAAGATGTTGCCCTGTACCTGTTCCTTGTTTTTCCTTGCTTCCTGGTACACTTTCGTTGATTCTTTTTGGGAAAGGGTGTATAAATTTTTCCATTTCCTGGTCTCTTAGGTTATAAGGAAAAATATTTGATTTCATGCCTTCTCAGTATTTCCTCAGTTAATGTGCTACCTGTAATATTTAGGGTTTTCTAAAATGTTTCCTAGGAAAATCATTAGACTCCCTCATGACTGTACCAAATACTAGGACTTTAATCTGTGTCAGAATTATTAAAGAGCAACGCTTTTTCATTCCAAGTGTAGATCTATAACAGATAGAGGCTATTTCATCTCCTTCACTGAGTTTCCAACTTCAACTCATAAGCTCTTTTCTGTTTTTTATCAGTGTTACTTATCTTTTAATACTTGTACCTGTAATTTCACATATAGTACTCTTTTCTTCTACTACATCTGAAATTGCTTTATTTCTTAGTGTTAGCATGCCTTTCTTGTGACTTAACCTGCTGTGTTTCTGTTAAGTCCCTCACACTCTTCTGCTTGAGTAACTGCTTTTAACTCAGTCTGTTTATTTCCCATCATCCCGGCATTAATATACAAGTAGTTGTGTGGTGGCTTATTCCATTTCTTGTTCAATAGTTTTGTTTTCTTCTTGTTTCCGTCTTTCTTCTCTTCTACCCCTTTTCTTACTATTTGCTGGTCTGGCATTTCAGTTGTTGGCTCAAGAGTTGTCCTTTGGTTTTGGTTATTTTTTGGTGGTTTTTTTTTTTTTTTTTTTTTTTTTTTTTTTTTTTTTTTTTTTTTTTTTTTTGGTTTTTTG
>VWZT01007075.1:104496-196357 GCA_013397055.1 Pachycephala philippinensis | reverse complement strand
TTTTTTTTTTTTTTTTTGGTTTGGTTTTTGTTTTTTTAGGTTTTTTATGGGGTTTTTGTGCATTTTCTGGGGTTTTTTTGTTGTTTCTTGGGGTTTTTTTTGTTTGTTTGGTTTTTTTTGGTTTTTTTTTCAAAAAGTCTATCTAGTATCCATTGCAGGCTCTTCTTTTTTATGGCAGCTCTGACGACAGACCATTGGATGTGTGAAGAGAAATAGTGGTTAGTGAAGAGCACGTGTGTGCTCTGTAGGGCCTGTGTTCCATGCACGGAGTTTCTAGACGTCTCTTTTCAGTTGATTAAAGGAATGACAAACGTACTGGTGTAGGAAATGAAGGTGAGGTGTAACAGATCATATCCAGACTCCCAGAACTGATTTGTTCGAACTTCTTGGGGGAGAGGGAAAGAAGGTGTGATTCATGTGAACAGTTAGGCACTTGGTTTGAGATGGCCTCCTTGCAGACATTCAGTACTGAAACTGCTGTTAATCCATGCTTTTGGTTCTGGGGTTGGTGGCAGGATATTAAATAGAAGTTATCAGCTGTTGAGCTTTTGGTTATTTTGAGCTTACGGAACCAGTTCTGGGCCCCTCAGTTCAGGAAAGACATGGAGACACTTGAGTGTGTCCAGAGGAGGGCAGCAAGGCTGGTGAGGGGCTTGGAACACAAGTGCTGTGAGGAGCGACTGAGGGAGCTGGGGTTGTTCAGCCTGGAGAAAAGGAGACTCAGAGGTGACCTTGTCACTCTCTACAACTCCCTGAAAGGTGGCTGTGGTCAGGTGGGGGTTGGTCTCTTTTCCCAGGCAGCAACTGACAGAACGAGAGGACGCAGTCTCAGGCTGTGCCAAGGGAAATACAGGTTAGATACTAGGAAAAAGTTTTTTACAGAAAGAGTGATAAAGTACTGGAATGGTCTACCCGGGGAGGTGGTGGAGTCACATTCCCTGGATGTGCTTAAAAAGAGATTGGATGTGGCACTCGGTGCCATGGTTTAGTTGAGGTGTTAGGGCATGGGTTGGACTCGATGATCTTGAAGGTGTCTTCCAACCGAGTCATTCTGTGATTCAGATACCTGTGATCTTCACAGCACGTAATACATCTTTTCTTGGTGACTATCTGTCTAGAAAGGTGATATGCATGAGAAGTTCTGACTGGAAAAGGTAATTTCATAAATGTTGTGGCAATGAATAAAGCTGAGAGTGTCTTATTCTTCTGGACAGTTCAAATATAATGCACAGACCACAAAGAAGTTGGTGATTTTTTTTTTTTTAGTTTTGTTTTGTTGAACATGTTTGTTAAATTCAGAAAGTAATCACAAATGAGAGAGGAAGGATTCTTAGAGGAAGTAACATTTTGGTCATTTTTAAGGGAAATAGTATATGGAGGAGGTGCACATTTGAGAAAGTGAAGTGAAAACCCAAAGGTGGTAAAAAAGGGAGTGAAAATAGACATTACATTAAATATAGATGTGTAGAATTTGGACAAGGACTCTAGTGGCGGGAAGAAGTACTTCAAACAAAAATAGAAATTAGTGGAGAGTAGAGTGGCTAACTGGAGAAGGTGAAAATGAGATGCATTGCCAAGTAATCTGGAGTAGGTGTGAGGTGGGAAAAAAATGAAGAGCAGAGATGTCTTAACTGTAAAAGGCTGTAAAAGTCAAGGTGGCAGATGAGGACTTATAGAAAAGTGCTCTAATAAACAAATAGCATAACCCGAGTTGCTTCTTTGCTGGCTGAAAGGAAGGAAATGGAAGAGAAGGAGTTGGAGGTGACAATGAAGTTTTGATCCCGAGAGTAAGATAATATGCATTATTTAGGATTGAAATGGAAGGCTATAGCAAGACTAAGGGAAAAAAAAGGTATGCTCAGTGCTTAAGAATCAGGTTGTGACAATGGTGTGGCAGAATGGGATAGGAGCCTGAGATCTGAACCACGTATAAGGTGTGCTAAATTATGGCTGTGTGTTGGAACAGATATGCAGAGGTGGCAATTAAGTCATTGGAAAGCTTGTACTTACAATGGACTTGTTCCCTATGAGGAGGCTAAAAGAATGGCCACAGCACCGAATCAGTGCATCAGAGCATTAGAAATATTTCATACTGTAATATTACATCTTGCCATGAAATGCGTAATTCAAGTTGCTTTATGGATGCTATGAAATAATGATCACTCAATTCACTATATTTTTATCACTTAATAAAAATGTTTTCTCTTTTGTGCATAGATATTTGATTTAATGGATGCCAAAGCCCGTGCTGATTGCATCAAAGAAATAGATCTTCTTAAGGTAAAAGATTTGTTTAGAAAATGTGCAACCATCATCAAAAAGTGTTATGTTTTTCATAGACATAGTTGAGGTGTCCACTGTTTTTCTGTGTAGAGTTTTTAAAAGCCTCACTTTGAAGAATTTTGTGATCTTTATTTCCTTAAAAATTAATATTGAGAAGTAAATCCAATAGAATGAGTAACATTTCAAGTAGTTGTGAGTGACTGTGTCCTTTGTACAGTAAAACCCTGACTTCAAAAATCGATTTTGCTATTTACTTCAAAAATCGACTTTGCTGTTTCGGATCAGTTTAGCATGCTGTTGGATATATACATTGAAGCAAAATTCCTCTAAAAGTGTGATGTCAGTCACCATGCAGATCCTAAAATGCCCTCCTGTTCTTGCAAAGTATTTGTACATGCTTCTCATCAGCATATACTTTTTGTAATTTGTATCATGGCGAAATAGATTTTAGGGCTTGTTCTGCTTGCCTAAATAAGAATGTTTCCTGTGTCAGTCTTAAAACATGTGGCGTTCTCTTCACTAAAATGTGAATTACTATTTTGCTTTCTTAGCAACTGAATCATCCAAATGTAATCAAATATTATGCCTCATTCATTGAAGACAATGAACTGAACATAGTGTTGGAATTAGCAGATGCTGGAGATCTCTCTAGAATGATAAAGGTAGGGATTAACTTTTTTTTTTTAATAAGAGCTTGTAATGTTCAACTTTGTCTTCTCATTCTGTGTGATCATCATGGGGTGAAATGCAGTGAAAATGTCAGGAACTGTAGAGAAAAGTAAGATGTTAAGGTTGATTTGTGGTTTTTTATTTTAATGTATGCCCAATATTGATGCTTAGTATTTTTAACACTGTTGCTCAGAATGTGAGTGCAGATGGGGCCATAAGTAGACTGAAGTTATATTAGCACTGGGGAGAAGAAAAAAAGCCTGTAAAGAAAAGCACTGTCACTACCATTTAGAACAATCCATTTTAATGGCATTCTGGATTTTTTGGCACGATAGTGTTTTGTGTTCCAATATTCTATTCTCTATAGTAGCAGTGAAAGCAGAGAACAGGTGTCATACAGCAGAAGTGTCTTCTACAACTTGAACTGCTAAAAATACATTTCACATTTCTTTGAAATCACATGAAGTGAGCTTACTGATACATGCTTGTGCATTATGGGTTAATTGCTTTTTTTTTTTTGCAGTTTTTAAATGCCTATTTAGCTAATCAGAAAAATGTATCCAACACCCATTGTATAAAATTCTGTATCCTAAAACTTATATTAAGTTTTAAGTGCCTTTTTGAATGTTTCTTTGTCATTTGACAACTACTTCCCCTCTTTCCCTTCTCTTTTTCCACTGGGTCTTGGATCTAGTATGTCCTTTTAGCATTTTTTCTTGTGTGCACACCAGCCTTATTGCTGTCAACACAGCACAACACCACCGTGGGCACAAACAATGCCAGTCAATTAGTGTTCACTCAGCAGCAGCCGGGCACAGAACACAGTCAGGCTGTTTTGCTTGGGACCTACATGAATAGAGAATGTTAATTTCTTCATTAATGACTTTCATGCTGATTTTTTTTTTTTTTTGAGCTTTTGAAGAATATTCCTTTCTAAATTGATAATTGTAAGGTAGGACAGTCAAAATTTAGTTCTAAGCAGGTTGACAGCGTCTGTTAATATTTATAGCCAAATGTGATATTTTTCTTCATCTCATGAATTATTAATTCTGTGGGCTTACATTTCATAAAACATAAAGGAAGGTTTGTCTTTTCTTTTGAATGTTCAGTTTTGACACAACAGTTACTAATATGAGTACTCTGTGACAGATTGCCTTATGGCATGTCTGGTCTTATGACCCACTGAAGCTTTTTCTTTTTTCCCTTGCTTTTTTTTTATTATTTAATTTTAAATCCAGTGTGTGGCTTTTTCAGTGCAGTTGGCCTCATTACACCTTGTTCAAGTCGGTGGGTATTTCTTACAGGCTCGATCTTGGAGGCACTTTGTGATTGTCCTCTTAACACAGGGATCATGTTTAATGTAGCAAACTTAGATTGCTGTTTGATGTTAATGACAGCCTATCAGGCTATTATTAAATATGTATGAGGTGTCACAATGCACTGTGTCTTCATGCTGCTGGTGGAGGAAATGAGTTGGTAGATTACTTTGACAATATGAGTTTAAATGTGGGGCTCACCAGTCTTAAAAATGTATTTTTAAAATTGCCTGAAAAATAAATGGTATGTAATAGTACAGAATCTTTCTGGAAGGGGGGCTGCGTGTCACACTATTAAGGTAAATAACTATGTTGTCTTATCAAGACAAATAAACTGCTTGGGTTTCCAGTGTTCCTGCTAGAATGTTGTTCTAAGTTGTTGGAGAATGTTGAGACACCCCCAGAACAGTGTTTGGGTGCCAGGCTTGTATGATTTGTAGAGGGGATCAAGGATGTTTTTGAAATTGTAAATGACCACAGCTTGAATGACACTAAAACCAATGTTAACGTGAGGGAAAACTACTTAACTAGTTTACTTGGGTATTTGTTATGACATTATTGGCACATCAGAGAATACTTACAAGGCTGCTGTGCTTCACAGTGCACCTTAATGAATTCTTTAGTTCTTCCCTTAATGAAGCATATCCTTGCTGCCCAGCTTTTATATCGTCCCTCTTGTTACCTGTGAATAATACTCTCTTTGTCCCCATTGAGTAGACAACTGAGGAAAATCACTTGGTGCATTCATAAGTATTCTAATAGAATTCATAGAATCTGCTGTATGTCCAAAAAAAAGCAGCTGTGCATTGGCATTTACATATCACATAATGAAATCAGAGGTATCTCATGTGTTCTCTCTGCCGCTCTGTTTATGTATGTACATACACAGATTTAATCCACTTTACCTTAATTATTTTTTTAATTATCTCTGTCACAGGGAGATGTTTCAATATAGCCTCCATTCTCAAAGGCAGGAGAGTTCAAAACTGAGGATTTCTTACAGTACAGCTTTTAATGGCCTGTTAGAATTCTTGAACGTGGCATATTGGCATAGCAGTGAAACTGAGAGGGAAACGTCGGTGAGGGGGCAATATTTGTGTTTGACTCACAGCTGGTTTTGCACCGCAGTGCATACCTCAGCACTGTGTTACCTGTGTGGGCACGGTGAAAGGAGGAAAAATTCTGGATTTTTCTGTGTCAGTGAATTAGGTTGCTGGATACTATTACCTCAAAGATATTACAAGTAAATCATTCTTAACTACTGTGCTAAGTCCCAGTTGCTCATGGTCTGTTGTTTGTCTGTGGTCTCCAGTGCAGAACATGTGAGAGTACGTGGCTGCCAAGGTTCAGGGTAGTTCATGAGAACTGCTGTTACCTCATAACAGCACCTCCTTCTGCAATACAATAATATCTTGTAAAGCAAGTTTGAAGCTTGGTCCCTTTTCTTATTAGTCATGGTTCTCCTCTGCCACGAACAGTGACAAAGGGAAAACTTTCCCTCAGCTTTTTAGGTTGTTTTCTTTTTTCAAGCAGTAGTTGATACATTGGGTAAAGAAATTGCCACAAATAAAGAAGAATCTACTAATTGAATTAAGAAAATACATTATAATAATTCAGTAAAAAGAGCTAGTTAGTGAAGTCTGTCCTGAAGATGTTGGAACAAGAGAACTTGAATTATCTTGCAGAATAATTAGCATATTATTTAAGGTCAAATATAAAATTACTAGGCTTGCAAGAAGGGATGTTATCAAGGCACTTAAATCTTGGGGGTTTTCTTAACTCAGCAGTAAACTTTCAAGTCTGTTTCATTTCTGCAGTTATTTTTAGTTTTTAGGTTCTTCTGGCAAATAATCTTAGTGCACCAAAAAAATGCAAACTTTAAACTGAATATGTCATACAGATCTTACGGAAGTTAATCATGTTTTGGAAACAGGCATGAAAGCTTTCATCTAAAAAGTTGAAGATATGTGTGCAGCTTTCTCAAGATAGATGGAAAATAACTTGAATTCTACAAAATGTCACCTAGGCACTTCACCCACTCCTCAGACAGCACTTTCTCTGTGTATTTTTTCAACTTTAAGTAAAGATAAACATACTATAATTAACAAGGTAAAATAACAAATATTTTAAAACATTTCATCAGTATGAAGTACCTGTTGATATCTCAAGTATCTATAGCTAGGAACAGTGAATTCTTTGTCCTTGAACTTGTTTTTCATAGGATAGTCCAAATGCAGGAATAGTCACTTCTTTCCAAGCAACTCATGCATATCTAAATTGCTCCTTGCAGGAGCTGGAGCTCTGCTCAGACTTGTTTGAAATCTCATAGATTCTAATTCCAATGTTTCAGTAGTGGTGGATATTTTGGGCTTCACTGTATGAAACTGCATCAGGCAATTTCTGCTCTCCACATGGTCTGGAATGCAGCCCCTCCTTCTCATGCCAAAGTACATTAGCTCTGGAGTTTTTTGAGACTTCTTTGCAGCACTCTGAGGTTGGCTAGCTTACCTGTGCTAAGGGTAACCTGCCCTTTTGTGAGCTTGGGAGCAATTTTAGCTTCATTTTAGCTTTGCCAGCCCCCAGTGTTGCTCCTGCCCATGTGAAGCAACCAGGACTCACTGCAGCCTGAGTGTGTCATGGTGAGAGGGGGCTGCAGGGTGAGAGGTGATGGCCTTTGGGCATCTGTGGCCGTGTGGCAATGGCAGTCCTTTGGAAGGGACAGCTATCACAGTGTGCCTTACCTGAAGAGTTTAGGGTTGGTCACTTCACCCTGAGCTGGGCTGGTGAACAGGGGCAGGTCAGAAACCTGTGCACGAGTTGCTTTTGTGAGCTTAGCAGTGCACCTTGCCCCTCTGTTCTTGTGGCATGGCAGTGTCCTGAGGGGATGTGTAGTGCTGCAGCAGCTCATTCCTTTTTCTCTCTGCACACCAGCTGCCCTGGGTGCCTCAGAGCCCATTCTTACCCATTCTCACTGCTGGTTGTCTTGCTGGGAATGGAAAACTGTCACTTTTTTTTTTTTTTTCCCCTGAAACTGTTTCCTGGTGCATTGGTGTGCTGGGAATGTGCTAGAGATGTAGAGATGCTTTTGCGGAAAGTAGGATTTTCTGATAAGTGTTGACAGTACATGGTAGCTGTAGTTTGACTATTTAATTGCAATAGCAGTAATTCTCTTTTGCTGTGGTATTTACAAGATTTTTGGGAGTATGAAGTTAGGGAAGCATTTGTGTAGGGAAGAGGTGCAGTGTAAGAATTTAGTGGGTCAGGTGTTAAATTTTGCGTGCCCTTCCCAGGATTTTGGGAAACTCTCAGCTATTAATAGAGGGTTATTGTTTGGTTATCCATCTCTTTATTATCCAAAACACTGATCTAAAACTTCAGCGGTGTTCCTGTTTGGAAAGCTGGTGGGAAAAATGATGTTTCCTGTGTATTTTGAATGGCAGCGTTGCAGAAGCTGTTTTCTGCCATGCACACACATGTCCAGCAGGACTAACTGTTTGCTGCTAGGATTGCCAAATATTTAATTGTGTGAGAATGTTTTCAGTTTGTCAAAATACAACAATTTCCTACTAAAATGTTGTGTGCCAACATTTTATTATAATATCTTGCAACCATGGAATCTGAAATATTCTGTGCCCCTTGTGCCTTGAAACAGATGTAAAACTCAGGGGATTTTTCTTACAATAATGGCTGTGAAAATTCACCTAGATTTCAATTCTTCTGACATACGGGCGTAACAGAAATTGCTGGAGCATAGGTCCAAAAGTGGAGAATTTCTGTACGTGTGGAGCTGTGTGAACCTCCTGTATCTGTTGGTGCTGACACGACCTGAGTGAGTGTCAGTGCTTCCACCTGGAGCAGGATGGGTGACTGAAATGGCGTGGCCAGAAATAGCTTTTTCCAGATGCTTTGGGTGGGCTGAAGCTTTCATGTGTCTCGAGGATGTTTATTCTTTCTAACAGCCTGGGAATAATCTGAGATGAATGTGGGGAAGACAGAAGACAAGGCAGACTGAGGAGTAGGCTGGGACAAGTAGCTGAGTGATCTTTCAGTGAGGAGAGGGAGGATCTGACTGGGAAGAAGGAAGACAAGTGCACCAGTCCTGGCTGGTTGGCAGTGTTTGAGGGAAGGCAGACAGGGAATTTATGCCACTGGGAGGACAGACTGAGGAGTGTAAGAGAATGAGAGCAGTGTATTGGGAAACTGTGAGATGGGATTTCCAGTACTGGACATGGGGACAGGAAGGTTGGAGAAGAGCTGATGTGTTGTCAGAGAACAGGACAGACTGGGCAAGGGTCTTTGAGACGGACAAACTGGCTGCCAGCAGGGAGAGAGCCTGCATGGGCTGGGTCAGACTGGCTGGGAACAGGATGGGATGTGACTCAGTGTTACGGGTGCAGCTACTCTGGCTAGAAATGGTTGCATCTGTGCTGCCTTTGCTGCAGTGGTCCTTTTCAAGAGAGGAATTTGAAAGACAAAGGTTTTGTGGTTAGTACAATTCAAGGTTTTCCCAAAGACCATCCTTCCTGATTCTTTTCCTAAGGGATACTGTAAAAACCACTTCAACCGCTGCTTTTTTGGGGGAATTCTAATTGCTTATTCTGTGTTTCTGCATCCAAGGCAAAACTCTGGGTCTTGATTTGTAGAAGTATTGAGCGTTCACAGCTTCATTCTGAGTGGGAACTGTGCTTTGAAGATGGACTGTTTCATAAAGCTATGTATGTTGAGAAGGAGGTGCTTAAATTGGTGCCAGAATTAATTAACACTTTTGATCTCTGTTCTTGGCCCACATTCTGATCTGTAAAATAGGGATATTACTACCTCATAATTTCTAAGGCCGTTTGTGAAGATATTTTATTAATTTGATATTCCAACAATGCACACTAGGAAGCTGTACCCCTCCCTGAAACTTATATTTAATAATAGGTTATGAATAGTGCACAATAAACAAAGCCTAGAGACATTTTCAAACTGCTCATTAGCTGAGTGTCATGAATGAATGAGTAAAGGGTCTTCTAACATAAAGAAAACAGAACTGAAAACTGCGTGCACACACTCTCAAGGGGGAGAAATTATGGTGGCTCTAATTCTGAGATTTTTCTTGTACATACATTTATGTTCAAATAATAGATAAAATGGGTTTGGAAAAAGTATTTTTAAAGTAGTCTTTTGTCCATGTTTGTGTAATTTTTTTCTTTTCATGATACTGATTTCTCTTGATCTGTAATTGCAGATTTTAAAACATGGAATCTGGTCCTTTTGGCTTTCAGCAGTATCTGTGTCTCTCGTCCTTTTTTTTCTTTCCATGACGGCTAGGTTTAATTTAAAGAACAAAAAACCCCAGTACCACCACCCCCACGCCAAACCTCCTCACACAAAGTATTTTTATTGAGCATATGGTTATATTTTATAATATAGAACAGTTTGGCACTTTGCTGAAGCTGCATCATTGATATATGTTAAAAGCTTCAAAATATTTTTTTCCTCAGTGGGTTTTTTTTTTTTGCTTTCTGTATCACCTTTACCTTAGCTCTTTTCCATGCTCATTTTTGAAAAAATCTTCAAAAGATAGAGCGTAGCTTGAAGAAGCCTTTAATATAATAGGATAGTGTAACACAGGGTGTGCTAATTACAGATCAAAGCTCAACTATTTTTGTGTGCCTTTTCCTAAAGGAGGAACCTGGGGCTTTGAACCAATCAGGCTAATTTTTGCCACTAACCTTTTTTAAAGCTACTAAAAAACTTTTAAAAATTCTTCTTTTATTTTTTCTCAATTTTTTTACCTCCTGTAATTAAAAAAAAACAGCGCATCCTTACTCAACTTTGTGTATCTACGTTAGCTGTGTAGCAGGTAGGAGGGGGGGCAGGGTGTTCCGAGGGGAAGCAGCTGCTCTGTGGATGGAGCTGAGAAGTCTTAAAAGAAAAAGCCAAGGCACAGAGCCCTGGCAGGGTGGGAGAGCTGCTTCTGGTTGATGCCTAAGGAGGCCAGCCTAGAAACAGAGACCAGACAGGAGTAAGGGAATAAAGGTGGATGTTTATTTGAAAGGCCTTCAGAGGCACACCCTGGGCAGGCCAAAGGCTACACCCAAGAGGGACCCCGAGTCACGAGTTCTTCACACTTTTATAGCTTTGGTCCATTTGCATCTCAACCCAATTTCACCAATTAAACTTTAGCTAATGATGGAATTTCCCCTCAGCTTGCCCCCCTTCTCAAGATGCTGGGTTACACATTTTGGGCCTAGGCCGGGCTGGGTGTCCTTGGAGAGCAGCCTGGAGAGGCTTTGTTCTGTCTGTCTCAGCATGAGAGAGCAGCAGCTCACAGGCTACAGGACACTGCAGAGTTACACACTGGGAATGCAGAATCTGAAAAATATAAAAGTTAAAACTTAAGGCATCATGGTAAGCTTTTCTTCCATCCACGTGTGTTCCTGGGGTGTCTGACAGGTGACACTGTCACCGCTGCTGTCAGCCCCAGGTAACCACCCTGAGAGCAGCAGCACCAGGGTACCCTGTGCACGTTCCATCCATGTGCTGGCAGAATGAGAGCTGGCTGCTCCCCCGGTTTATAATCAGTGGGATAATTGGGCTGGGTAATTGCCAGGCAGCCTTGTTAGTTTTGCTGTGAGTCAGCCATTGTGTGTGTCTGCCACTGGAACAATAAGAATAAGCGGGCAGATTTTCTGCTAAAATAATTAGACAATCAACAGTGTTTTGCCTTGTGGCCAGTCGCCTTCACAGCCATCACACCTGAAGCTATCATGGAAGTACTGGCTGTACACAGAGGTAAAATAATGGTGTCAGTCAGCTATGAAAAGTTAACTTGACAGTAAACTTCATTTAACTTACACAGGCTGTTGCAATAGGCTTTGGAGAGTTCATCTCCACCTTTGCCCACTGGTTCTAAAATTATCTGTGAGCCTTTAAAGAGCAGTGAGAGCTGAAAGTTTTTATTAAATAATAGTTCTGGGTACTTTTCTTGTTTTGAAATGCCCTGCAAACAATACTTGGGGATTAATTTTAATTTTTCACACAGTTATATTTGAAAAATTTGCACTGTCAGTGTTTGCACTATGTGGATAACTTGCTGAGAATAAAGAGATTTCAAATCTGTCTGCCTTGTTTGTAGAGAAAAGAAAAAAAAAGTTAAGATGATAGCTTCTGTATTTACTGTGTCATGCTATTGCTTTTTATTAGGAAGCAGAGTTAATGATTCAAGCATGAGTTTCACCTCTTCATGCTGTACCAGTTTTCCCAAGGGGATTTGATTGGAGAGAGATGCATGTAAACAAATACCATTGAATTTAAACATGTGGCTGTGTGTTTTAAGAAGCCCCACTCAGCAGTAACAGCAGAGACAAGGAAAATGATGCAGGATTGGAAATTTTATATTAGAGGTTCTGCAAGTATATTGGATTTCAGTAGGGGATCTCTATTTCTGAACACTGTATGTCCTTGCTCTTTTGCATCAGCAAAAATGTTAGGTGGAACAGAGGGACTGTAGGTGGGCTGCTCAATAAGGAAAAATGAAATAAATCCTTGCAAAGAAAGTTGGCTAAAAATATGTATATGTAAAGTGACTTTGTGCAGAGCTTTCTAAGGAATCTGAGTTCAACCAGGAGTCTTACTAAGTCTGATTATTAGCATGAAAGAATAAATACTAAAATGGAAAACATGAAAAGTTTTACTTGCATTTTTTACAAGGCTTATTATTTCTTGTAAGTGAATGTCCTTTTTTTGATTGTGTGTGAAATAAGATTCTCTTCGAGAAGATGCTTCTATCTCAGTTCTGTGGTGTCCATGCAGCATTTTTGTGTTGTTTTTTTAAAAAGGAAAGACCACAGTTTAATTCTGCTGACTTGTCCTTCTGATGCTAGTAGGTACTTCTATAAGTACCATTATTTTGTGTTAATTTTTGTACTGTCTTAGTCTTTTGTTGCTCTTGACGAAATAAAGTTTGTTGTATACTAAGATGACTAAGAGAGGAAGATTTAATTTTTAGAACTCTTTTTTTTTTATGAATTCTGAAAGGGAAAGAATAAATGGCATCTTCAGTAACTGGAGATCTAAGCAACTGTAAATAAAAGTTGGAAAAATAACCAGGTAAATATTTTCATCACTTTCTTGGCTGAATACTTGCTGCTTTTGGTATGTTCAGTTGATAGATGACAAATAGTTTGGGTGGGTTTTTTTGGTATTTGTTCTCTTTTTACAAGTAAGAGACAGCTGCTACCCTTGAAATGTAGGCAAATTTGATCACACTGTATATCAAACTGAATGAATCAATCAGGATGTGGTGGGAAGTTCTATTTTTGTTCTGCAGAGAAAGCAAAGAAAAATGGCAGAAAACTTGCCGTGGTCTAAAGAGATGGGCAGCTGAATTAATCAAAGAACAGAGCCAGACAAAACTCCTGGGATGCTGCATTGCTGCTAGAATTGTGTAGCTTTTTAAATAGAAAATAAGACTTGGGTGGAGACTTGATTTCTATATACTTGAGTCTCCAAAATCTTGGGATGTGGAGGTCCATCTTCACTGGTCTGCCTTTCTGCCCCTGCATGCCCTTGCCTTTTCTGGTTTGTTTCTTTTGTACTCATAGAGTGAGAACTCTTGCTTGTGCTTCCATAATTTCCTATCATGGCTGCCTGACCTCCTCTTTCCTCTTTGTTGTTCCTGCTCGTCCACATTAAAAAAGGCTCCCAAAGAAACACAGTCAGAAGTGGTCAGGAGCTTTATTATGTGCTACTCAGAAGTTCTGTGTAATCATTTCTGCTTCTCTTTCCTCTTGGTGCAGTTCAGATTTCTTCCCCCTCGTACCTGGTTATTGAATCACTGTGTAATAAGTCTGTACGATGGAATATTAAAACCTTCCATGCTTTGTATTTTTGTAAGCCATAAATGAAGTCATGAGAACAAAAAGATGTGATCAAGATTCTTATCAAATCATGAAAGAAAGGAAGGAATCTGTTTAAAGTAATGAAACCATCATTCTCATTTTACTTTTCTTCCAAATACTGCCTTTCAAAAAACAGCTCTAGGCTACAGCATGTGTAGTGAAAAATTCACATGTAAGTTCTTGTGGACTTGACAGTTTCACAGTTCTTTTCTTTTTTTAAATAATGACTCTGCAAAATTTAGATGATCATTTTATCAACTCTCTGCAAGAGAAGTTCATAAACATCTTGCTTTCTGTAGTCCATTTAGCTTCTTAAATGCTCACCGTGTTGTCTTTTTTTATTTATTCCTATTATTTTTCCCTGTTCAGTGAGACCTAAACTGGACTAAGTCACACCTTAAAATATCCTCTGATACACCAACATCAGAATTGAATGCTAAATTTTTTCCAAGCATGGTTACTGAGATGTAGGCAGTCATATCTGAATTTCCAGTTGTGTGGAAATCATCTGTGTTCTCTCTCTACTCACCTGCAGGAAATCCTTAGTTTTCTTATAAAAGCCAAACATAGTCCTACATGTTTCCTCTAAAGAGTATTGTCTGAATTGTGCCTTTTAAGCCTAGGTAGGACCAACTGCTAACTGCTGTCACTTTTACTTTTGGAGTTTGACCTTTAAAGCATCATCTTTAGAAGCTCAGTATAATATAATTTCATGCCTTTATATTGACTTCAGACTTCTTTCTCCATCTGTCCTTTACTTTTTGTTTGTCAAGAAATGGAATGGCATTTGCTATTTAGGTGCAGGGCAGCTATGTTTAATTTCATTAGGATGGAAGCATTTGGAGAATATTCAATTTTTCTTTTAGCAATCCATTAGAGAACCAGGAGAGTTGTTTTCCCACTGAAACTGCTCAGTCATTCTGTAAAAGAGATGAAAATATGAACTAGTGATCCAGCCTGCCCACCGTAAAGCTCTTTAAGGCATTTGATCAGCAAATCTATGACCACCAAAATGTCCAGTTGTATTAAATGACTGAATTGCAGTTTTATCCACAATGTACTGACATTGTGGAGACTCTTCAGAGTAGTTTTTTGGGATTATGTTCTCAGATGGAGATGGAAATTTCATGGGATATGGCTTTTAAAACAAGTAATTCTTGCTGGGAGACAGCCTGCTGCCAAAGCACGCCTGGTGTTCTCTGCTTACCTGATAAGGCACTGCCTTGCAGCACTGCCCAAATTTTTAATGCATGTGTACAAGCAACTCCCTTTTCGCCCAGTTTCAACTATTTTGAGACTGATCTTTCCCCTCAAACAGGATCATGTTTTTTTCATGTCACACCCTAGAAGGTCAGTGGTCTGAGGGACATGAGGACTGTCCTTTGAGCCGAAGACAGATGGAAGAGGTAGAATAATGAAGTGTTGAAGATGAGAGCACTTGGGAGAGCTGGATGTGAGGCTGTATTCCTCTGAGGGCAAACTGGGGCAGGTGATGCCGACCTGTGTGCAACGGGAGAGAACTTTATTGAGTTCCCTTGGTGGTGTGGAGCTTCCGATGCTTCAGGCACTGAGCACTGGATTAGTTTCAGCACTGACTCTGTGGTGCTGCGATGCTGTGCTACAACAGAGCTTAAAAATTATTGTTGCAGCATCATGTCTCCTGCATTTTGGCTTCCCTGTAGGGAGGGAGCAAACACCATAATCGTTAGAACTGCATTTTGCATTGTGGACTGTTTTAAAATGGAGGAGAAAGAAAAGGATCCTGCTTTGAATCCAGTTAATGTGTGCTATATGAATTTAATTATGCTGTTTGGCATAAAAATAGGTTTGACTGTTTTCCATCAGCTTACATTTCTTGTTAGAAGGTAAGGTTCTGAACAGAAATGGAATTTCTTTTCCTTACTGACTTTTCTCAGAATTAACTGTGGCTGCTGGACTATTTCCTAGAAGTGTACAACTTGTTTCAATAGCTAGTTTTGCAAAATTCGTCTTTTTGATAGTGGTGGCATTTCATCACTATTTTGCCTATTGGTGGACAACAGCCCAAGAAAAAATTGAGAACATGTATTGTGAGGAAAGGAGATAGTATAATTAATTACTGAACAACATAATGTTCATTGAGTTTGTTTTAAAGATAATTGTATTATTTTTAAGCCCATACAAGTGAAAATGCTGCCTGTTTCTTTGTTTAGTTTTAAACATTGTTAGCAAATCCAGCAGCTCTCTTTTCCATCCTCTTTAGATGGATAAATTCTCTGGGGTTAGGTAATATTATTGATGCTTTTAGGAGGAGGTTATTATTGTCCTGCAAAATTATTAATGCCTCCAGCAGAATGAGACTACGTCTGACACACTTAGGTTGCATCCTTGCACTGTAAGAACTGAAGCCAGTTTTGTAGTGTGCATCAGCCACAGTGCTGGAGATGGCAAGTGAATGAAGTGTTAAAAGAAAACTTGTACATAAATACTTTGAAAGTACATTGATGTACTTTAGATAAATGGGATTGGGAATCTGTAATGGAAAATCTTCGCATTTCAGACATTTTGTGAATGGCGTTTCATCACTGCTTGTACTTGCATTTGAGTTAAAAAAATAATAATTCAGAATGTTTAAATAAAGTACCTAGTTATAATTATGATAATTTCAGAATGCATTTTAAATCAAGGAACTATGCTTTCATGTACACGTACTTAGATGTATTGTGTATTTGTTTTTAAATGAAAAGAAACCTGGTCTCCATCTTCCTGTTGACATCAAACAATCCTCTGATATGCAAATCCAGCTATGGGGAGAACAGATACACGGGGTTTGTTTGGATTCAGTCCAAGACTGAAAGAAAATTATATTTAAAGATGTAATTTATATGCTTTGCCTCATTTAAATGAAAATGCATTTTGAAATAATCCCTATAACTAAAAACATTTTGGTGGAATGTTAAGATCCTTTGTATGACTGATGCATTTTGCTATAGGTAGTTTAAAAGCATCTTTCTCATACTCCTGTGTGTCTCGTGTAGATGCAGCTGTCAACTTCTCAGTGGCGTGTTTTAACATAGTATGAAAATATTCTCATTTTTGCAAATTAATAAATGTTTGTTATGTGAACTTTCTTAAGACGTGCATGAGGGTGAAGTCTGTCTGTACACACACTATTAAAATACATCTAAGTACTTTGCTTTCCATCTAAAATTTTGCTAGTCTTAATGTTGTTTATGTATTTTCTTCCTCTGTTTTTCTTGAAAACCCGACACAATACAATTTCTTTGGAAACAGAGGCTAAACAAGCAACAATTTTTCAATCTTTTTACCTTTAGCTGCAAAATTTATCATGATTAAACTTGTATATTTTAGCATTGGCTGAATTCCAGGTTTTCGCTACATATCTTTGGAGGACTGTTACTCAGTTCCTGAGCACAATATTTGAGGATGATGTGTATAGCAGAGTGTAATTGCTTCGTGTAAGCTCTAACAGGCCAGTGAACTGTTACCAGTGGTCAGGAATGGGTTTTTATACAGGATGGAAAAGAGTTGAACAGCAGTTCCATCACTGTGGAATTTTCAGAAACCACAGTTCCTTTAGTCCCTTTTCATGTATTGCAGAAGTTTTTAAAACTGATGTGACCAGTTCTTCTTATATGATCTTTGTTTGTGACTGTGTGATGCTGCAATGCTTTTTTTTTTTAATTCCATTTAGAAAATGAGGGTGTGGAAGTCAGTGTTGGTTTAAGGAAGTATTTAGTTTGGGAAGTTCGGTGGCACGTACCTTTATATTTTGTTCCGTGGCCACTTTATACTAGATTACTCTGACCACATTAATCCAACACTGAGGAGTGCTAAATACTGTGTAATCCTTTTTTGGGGTAGGAGTTTTATTTCGTTACTGTTATTTGTGGCTCTGGGTGTGGACTGACTTATACACATGCATTGATGATACACATATTCATATTTAAGCAGAAAAGCTTTCTGTGTCAAGAAATTTTTTTTAAACCTTTCTCAGTAGGTTGTAAGCATCTTGTATTTTTTGTTTTTTTAATTAAGGATTTTCTGTCTCTTCTTTTTTTCAGTCATTTTATGCAAGTTTTGATTTTTAATATTCACTGTCCATCCTTTTTTTAAAGCATTTTAAGAAACAGAAGAGGTTGATTCCTGAAAGAACAGTTTGGAAGTACTTTGTTCAGCTTTGCAGTGCCTTGGAACATATGCATTCTCGTCGTGTTATGCATAGAGGTAATACAGGATCAAAGATGATTTGTCCTTACTAAACCTTTGACTGTGTGAGAATTAAGCTGGTTGGAATCAATTTTGACAGCTGACACAATGTATGTTTCTCTAAGGCTTTGTAAGTAATAGAAAACTGAGAGAAGTTTGTGGTTGTACATTTGTTGTGGTAGGCACTTGTTTGATAGCAAGTTTTTCAAAATAAGCGATAGTTCTGGAAGTGATGGATACCCTGCCATTGCTACTTCATTTTTCTGGCTCTTATTTTCTGTCCTGTTTTTATTCTTCTATATTTGCCCATTGTCTTGCCCAAGTGTTGTTACCTGCCTTCTTGCACAGATGTGTCAATCCATTCTTTACACCTCTTGCACCTGGTTAGGAGCATCTGCTCCTGCCCTGCTTGTGATGTACAGCCCTTCTCTTAATCCCTTGTCTGTTGCATTATGTGCAGCTGTGAGCATTTGCTCCACTTCCCTGCTCCTTTCCACTATTTCCAATCTCTGTGTCAAGTACTGTGTCCCAGCAGCCCTTGGAGTTGCCAGCTATCCCTGTCAGGAACTAAATTTCCTTGGCCCATTTTAAACCTCGGTGCTGCTGTATGCTCTGGATGTGGTCTTCATTTCGCCTCATAACTCTTGACTCAAAGAAAACAGGTCATAATATAGTTTCTTCTCAGATCTGCTATTTTCTTCCCTTTTTGAAATCCCTCTGGTCATGGATTGTGAGTTGTGCGTGGGCTCTCTGTTTTTGGGTTCAGGTGAAATTACCTGTCCTAGGTTGGTGGCTCCCTGTGCTGGGATGCAGGTCTCTGCCTGATAGAAGCAGTCCCTTGCTGTCTGCTGAGCTCTGTCATTTGCAGCTAGAAATGCTGCATCCTTCAGCAGATCAGCATTGATACCCCTGCCCCTGCAAATGGCTTTCCCTCGTGATTCTCTTTTTTTCCCTTTGTACAGATGCCTGCAAGTGCAAATGATACAAAGAGAAGGACATAAAATACAGATTCTTTCCATAGGGTACAAGTATCTTCCTTTAATGCTTTTATAATTAAATTAGTTAAGTTCTGTGTATTTTAGCTCAAAACAAAAGGATTTAAGATCCTTAAACTGAAATACTAAGTTCAAAGCTTCTGGCAAACCTATGGCAGATCTACTGATTCCATGGTTACACACCAAAAGCAATGACAATTAAAGCTATTTTTAAGTTGAGCTATATCCATGTTGGATTATTCCACAAAGGGTTATCCAAACTCCTGAAAAGTAGGTCAGATAGCAGCAGAACATAATTGCTTCTGCCTTCCTCTAAAGCTTATAAGGTTTTATAACTTTTTTACCAGAAACCTGAAAATGCTGGTGTTTGAAGGGTTATTAACCATTCCTTTTACTCTGCCTGTATCTTATGCAAACTGTAATCCCCTCTTATCAAAGTGAACTGATTTCTCTAAATTTAGAGCCAGGGTGCATTGCTCTTCAGCAGAGTAAGAGCTAAACTCCCTTGCCAAACAAATAACAGGTCAGTTTATTTAGAAGACTAACAAGGTAGGTACCTTATTAGAAATCAGAATAAAAGTCTCTGCTGTTGTCTCTAAGGGATTGGATTAAAACTTAAACTGGATATTACTTGTGAAAAATAACTGTCTGGGGTATACATCATTATTTTTCTTTGTTTCTACTTGATTAGCCCAATTCCGTTGACGAGTTCAAATAACCATTCTCCTGAGTAAACTTGCTTTTTTTTTGATGCCTGCTCTTATAGAGAATCAGCTATCTATTTCAAATAAATAACATTATGCCACTGTGGGTAATTTGATCAGCAAAAGTGATGAAAAATGTTTTACAGTTCTTGAAAACATTTTTGGGCTGTTACTTAAGACATAGCAAAAGAGGTTCTCTAGTTCTAATGTAAGCCCTTCTATGTAGCTTATATAAAGTAGTGATGAACTTCCCTGTGTATGCTGCTGGACTTTGGGTGTGTGGGGGTTTTTGTTTGTTTGCTTGTTTCCTAAAAGAATACTTTGGCTCTTGGTTTTCTTTGCTTGTGATGTTTGTGCTATTAAAATAGTGCATTTGAAGTTCTACATTCCAGACCCATTCTTTCTGAGTAGCACTGTCAAATGTTACCAATATTAGCTGTAAATAAAATCCTCTTTTGGTCTGTCATTAATAGAACAGTAGCTTTTCTTGCAACCTCACTGTGACTCTTAAATGTTTTAATTTATTTTTCTTTCAGATATAAAGCCAGCAAATGTGTTCATTACAGCTACAGGAGTAGTAAAGCTTGGAGACCTCGGACTTGGCCGATTTTTCAGCTCCAAAACCACAGCTGCACATTCTTTAGGTAAGCTTTCTCTGAGGTACAGGTGTTGGACAGGTAGAATCTTTTACATGGGGAAGTACCCACTCAGGAGCAGGAAGAAAAGGGTTAGGACCAGCTAAAGCTGTTCTTAAGTAATAATAAAAACATGCTCCTAAAGGTGTTCTTAATAAAAAAAAGATCAGCACCATGGACAAATACAGAAAAGTTGCAGCACTCAGGCATTACTTTCAGCATACTTTGGGTATTTTCCCTCCTTTGTTTCAATAATTTAATGTACATTTCTGCCTCTGAACAAGTCTTTAAGACAATAATGTTTCCTAGAAATGCTAGGAAAAAATAAGGTGACAATATGGATGCGTTTTTTAAAAATTAACTTGAACTTTAATCAGTGTTGGAAGGAATGTAGTAATTCTGTGTGCCTGCATGAGTAGCAATAATGACCTGTTGGTTACATGGTTTCAAAGGGCTCACAGAGGAGCTTCCCTTTTTTGAGGTGACATTTCTCAATATAAGCTAAAGTAGCTGAGGGAAGATCGGAATTAGGCTTTGTGAACCATAAAAACTTTAAAAACAAAACCCCCAAAACAAGCAACAAAAACAATTCCCAGATATCTTTTTCCTGTTCTTGTTTTTATAAGTTTTCTGAAATGCTCAGTTTATTTTTTGCTAGCTTACAAAACTAGCAGTGTATTATCTTTATCCAAACAAAATTTTCATGTAATTTACATCTTTTGAGTAGAATGTGGAGACTAGGGTGATTAAGAAGCCTTTAAAGAAGAAAAATTAAATATTTGGCATGTATTTTAGGTTTAAAAGTAGGAAATGGATAAATGACAGAATCTAAGAGAATGTCTGTAGAAGGGAAGACCCTTCTAAATAGTGTAACATCTGCTTCAAAGAGAAATGTAGGAATTAGTGTTCATAGTACTGTTAAGTTGGGGTTTTTTACATAACGAAAAATTATTTTCCCTCACTGAAGTGTCTGTGTTTAGTGGTTGCTGAATTCCAGCTTGTTCATTGACTGCATGTTTGTACCACATTTGAGGTGTGAGTGATACATATGTTAATGGCCAAAAATACAATATTTTGGACAGGAAATGTTTGACACTGTCCTTGCTTCCCTGTCCTCCAAGAAGCCTTTGGTCACTCTTTTGTGCCTTCCAGTTTTTAGCATGTTTGGTGCAGATGGGTAAAGTCAAACCCATGAATAACCTTTAATAGGAACCCCAGACACAGAGTGCAGTCTTGCATTGAGGAGACTGAGGAGGAGTGGAGAGCCCGGGCTGGCAACGTGCTTGGGTTCTGTGCTGGAGGTCAGTCAGATGTGACACTGAGGATGTGGCACTGTCACAGGGCACAGGGTGTCCCCTGCAGTGCTGCTGTCCTCGCTGCCCCTGGGAGCCTGTGCCATCTCTGGCAGCGCTGGGGAGAGGCTGCCTTGGGCTCCTGCGGCTGGCTTCTGCTGCTGCCTGCAGGTGGAAGGAGGCTGTGAAGAGGGAGCTGCAAATCCTAATCTGAGGATTAGGAGCTCATGAATAAAGCAGAAGTCAGCAGTGAGGGCGGGAGAGCAGACTTGTGTTCTGAGGCACCAGTCAGGAAGAGGAGCAGGCTGCCTCAACCCTGGATTATTTTGGCTCGTGGCAGGGGAATGGTTGTGAAGGGTGAGCTGTAATTTAAAAAAGCTGAAGACTGAGCCAGAGTTAAAAACAGTGTAAAACCCCTGAGCCCTTTAAAGCTCATCTTTTACAGATCCAAGAGTCCTCCAGAGAGGGGGGGAAGGAGAGGACGATGGCAGCTTTGTTTCTTATGTTGGTTGCTGTGTCTTGATAGAGGAGTTATTTTTTTATTTTCTTTTTTCCCTATTTCCTCTTTTCCCATTTCCCTGTTAATTATGACCTAGTGTCAGAATTCAGCCTAGAAAAAAGGTTTGTGTCAGCTGTTAACTTAGGCTGCAGGGGAGACAGTGACTTTCTGATTTATCATGTCACCAGTAGAGACCACTTCTTAAATTCATTTCTTCTGCAGTTTCTGATGCTGATTTTCTTGAAATTTCTTTCAAAGTTGTATCTTTTTATGATTCTATAAACCTTTGGTGCATGTAACCTACTAAATTACAAACATATGTGTAGCAATTTATACTTGTTTACAGGCTTTATAAAAATTTCAGTAGCAAACTAGATTCAGGCTTTCAGAGATAAAGAAATGTACTAAAATTTTAATTAGCTACAGCTTCGAACTGCTAATTATGAATAATACTGATTTAATTAGAATATTTACTGATGGTCCATTTGAAACAAATGAAAAAACTGCACTGGACAGGGTTTGTTCATGTTCTTAACTCTTTCTATACAGCTTTATCAAGAAGTAGAGTTTTCTATTGTCATGCCTGTATCTTTTTGGAAATGGAAAACCTTTCTTACAAAAGTACAAATGCATTGGAGGCATTTGGTATTGTTGATTTGATACAAACCTGACAAAATTTCTTGGTTTTAGGAGACTTTATATTAGAAAGTGGAATATGATCCAACAAAGGCTTCTTACTCCTTTCCCTACAACTGTTAGGGTTTTCTTGCTGTTGTTTTTGTAATGGCTGAATGCCAGGCCTTATGCTCTTTGGTGAAATGGCAATTCTAAGGCCAGCTCATGGATATGTGCATTTTTTTCTTTGTTAGCCTTTCAGGGGATGTAAAGATAAATCCATCTTTTCATATCTCAGTTACAAAAAGAATCCCTTGAGTTCTGTGCTGAGGCCATGCTGTAAGGCTGCACAGTGTGCTGTCCAGACAGGCACTGCCACCAGCATGGGGATACCTTCTTGCAGGGCAAGGGAGCAGATCTGCAATCCTCTTAAAATGCTTGAATGCAGAGAATCATCTGCATGGAATTCTGGTCTGCTGTGTTTTGACAACTGTCATTTCCATGATAGTGCTGTCCCCAGCACAGACTGTGCTATGTGTGGGGTTTGACTGTAAACTCACACAAGTTTTAGAGAATAGAATACCTTGTGAAAATGTGTGCAAATCCTCTCTCCTCCTCTCCTCTTACAGATGGGTCTCTAACCCAGCAGAGTGTGAGCTGAGGTGGAGGTTTGCAGCAGTAGAATGAACTCCACTTAGATCTGTACACTGAGGGTGCAGGATCTGAGAATGGTTGGGTAAGGCTGGCAGGGAAATCTGCAGCTGAGTCATTGCAGTCATCAAAGAAGCTGTGTTAAAATAGCTCTTATGTACAGAAACATGAGATCTCTTACAGTAGTTTGAGAGCTGAAGAGAAGTGATTGTTTTGTTATAAAAGACCGCAAGATATTTATAGATTGACTTCTGTAGAAGGACTGTTTGCACATTGTGGGCTGGGTTGCAGAATCACTTTGGATAATTGAAGTGTTTTGGATCCTATATCTAAAGATGAGCCCTTGACTTAGAAATCTCCTATAGCTGTGTTAAATAAGTACAAAACCCTGGACATGATAGAATCATTAGGGTTGGAAAGGATGTCCAAGCTGCTTATTTGTGATGTGGTTTGTCTGTCTGCAGCATCCACATTCATCTTGTTAAGCATGTTGTGTTGAACTCTGTATTACGAAGTTGCTGTGATCTCATGGACACTGAGTCATACATAAACTATGTCTTTTGGTTACTTAAATTTGGCCTTTTTAGCCCCCTTCCTGAACTCTGATAGTTACGTATTCCAATGCATGAAATGTCAATAAAGATTATGTGGCATTTTTAAAAACTATGGTCTGTTAAAACCATCCTGAATCAACCACTACACTTTTTTTTTGTAAGTAGATTTAGCATTTACCAGGCAGGTTTTTCTCCCAGCCTAAAAATGCTTGATAGCTTTTAGAGCTAGTAACTATATTAGAGCTATTTAACTGTGTTTCATTTCACTCCTTGATGCACTTGTTTAACTCAGATGCATTGTGAGTTACATGTTTATCCAGGTAGTAAGAGCGACTGTTTGTATCATAACTCCCTTTTTTGTAGAAGATTCTTTGCCTCTGATGCTTCAAATCCAGCTTCCTGCTCTGTGTTAACCACCATTTCCATTATGTCCCTTCCCTCTGCCAGTAACAGGAAGCTTGCATAAAGAATCAATACTTTCTGGATCTACAGCATCTTTAAAGGGAGGGAGCTCCAGAGCAGCAGCAGATTCTGAGGAGATGATGTATTTGACACAGGACCTTTTCAAGGAGTTTACTGTTCAGACTTGCAGGTTATCACAGATCTGCAAGTGCAGTGAGCAGAATGCTAAAGTTACTGATTTTGTTCTTAAAAACATAGGCGCCTCAATGATTTAGCTCTTTTTCTTGTATTATCCCACTTCTCTGTTTTCAGGTGAATAAAGGAAGCCAGGAAGTTGCATGTCTCTATACTAGTGGGATGCTATTTCACTTACCAGGAAAAAAAGATCCAGGAAGGAAATACAGCATATAATCTCTCTGGTAGTTGCTTGCCAGCAGCACAGCTACATCCTGAGATTGCTCACCATGTTACAAGGATCACTGCAATGCTTTCAGTAGTTCCTGAATGTCAGAATAATTAATCTTTAGTGTCATGTTCTGTTAAAAACAGTTTACCAGTAGTAATGATGTCTGAATCTTCAGGTTGTTTGTGTGATTCCACGAGTAATATAACTAATTTCAATTCCTTTCACTAGTTGGTCATCGGGGCCTTCAGGTTGTATTGCAGTGAAGGTGTTACGCTAGGCTAAACGCTGTAAAATGGTAACATTTGTTCTTGCTTTTCACTATCATCAATCTTTCACAGTCATATCAGACCCCTAATGTATCAGCAGGCTTCCCAGAGCTACTGGTTAAAATTACCTTTGCTTTTGGTAGGCTATGAACCTTCAAACCTCAGTGTTTTCAGCTGCCCCCTGTGGATTCTGTGAAGCCTCTTTCTGGCACATTACTCACTGCCAGCCACTTGTGTGATATCTCAGAGCAGCAGAGGCACTGCTGCTCTAGCCAACGAACAACCACGTTACTATTAAACTTATTTTTCTTCTCAGATGAATTCTGCCAACAATGCATCAGAATGTACTAAACCAGTAATTTAATTAATGGATGCAAAATGCAGCTGAAATTTTTCGGAGGTGTCCAAGCTCACAAGTCCTTAGGGTGTTAAAAAAAATGCAAGAGGGAAATAAAACACTAAGGGTAATAAAAATATGAAACCTGTGTCATTCCAGATGTTGTTTAATTGCAGTTTCTAATCTTAAGATATCTGTTATTAAGTGCCCATTAAAGTACTGATACATTAGAAAACAGAGTTGCTTCTGGATATTTTGGTAGTTATTTTGGTGTTGTGGTCTACTCATCTGCATGCCTCTTGTGTCACAGGGAAAAGACCATTCTCTGTTGTGGATGTATGCAAATATCCCATGAGCGTACATGTCCCCCACAGTGCTCTCTTGAGCTGCCTTTCCCCAGCCTTTCTCCTTTAAAGCTGTTACCATTTGCAGTCTCAGTTCAGAGCTGCACTGATGGCTCAGCCCAGTGCTGAGGGATGGGGGCTGTGGCACTCTGCTTTCCCAGAGCTGGAAGTCTCCCCCAAAATGTTTGGGGGCCAGATCCATTGGATTATACCACATGGGGACCTCTGTCTTTGCCTGTCTGTTAACAGAAGCAGTTTATGTGGGTTTTCAACATTGTTTGCCAAGGAGCAGATCAGGTGAAGTTATGGGTTACCAGCAGCAGTGGCCTGACCTGAGATAGGTGGTTCTGGGTTTCCCTACCTGAGCTGGGCCTTGCAAGAAGGAAAGTAATTCTCCCTCCTCCTTACTCCCTAAAAATGTAGGACGTAGTTTGACATGCTGCATTTCTTAGAGGTAGGGCACATTGTCAAAACAAAACCCTTAACTTTTGGGAATTATTAGAGTAAAATTATCTGTCTGATTATTTAAAGCTATTTAACCTGATTATTCAGGTGTGGGAGTATGTCTATATTCACTGTATCTCAGTTTCCAGTATTCATCCAGAGATCAATTCTGAATTAGCCTCATCTATGTGGAGGAGCAGAAGTGAAACCAGATCCTTGTGTTACAATAATATGTGAGGTTCATACTACAAAGTACAGAAATGAGAAATTGCTGATTTTAATTGCTGGTGGTGTTGCAGGATGTTTGGTTTCAAAATAAAATCAGCTTGAATTGACAGAAATCAGCTGGTTTTCATCACTGGGATTCAGTGCTTAAGAAAATATTCAAACAAAATTGAAGTAAAAATCTGTATAGGTCTGTGACTTTTTTTTTGCTCTTAGGCAGTAATTTTGGGGGATGCAGGGAGAAAGTTCAGGAACAATGCACTAAAATTGCCACTACCATTATCTTCCATAACTTCTTTTTCTTATTGCTCTGTCATATATGAAACCATCACTGAGATACTTCTTTGTAATGACATTTTTTATAGAGCTGAAGCATCTCTCAGTATTTCTCTCTTCCAAGTAACTTGTGACACAGTTGGGTAGAGCTTGATTAAAATTAACGGGAGAGATGTTCTGGAGTATCCAATATAAATTTGCTCTGGGACAGTCCTAATAAATGCTGCTTTTCAAGAGCAGACATTTCCAGAGCTCTGAGGCAGGATTAATCTGGGGCAGGCACAGGTTTCAGCTATTCAAAGAAGCTGTGTTTATTAGTTTCAAAAGCAGCTTTTTCAGATTTATCTGTTCTCAAAGAAGGAACAGACAACTCACAAAACAAAAAATTCAGCCCATGGAAGAGAATTTCTAGCTATTGTTCCTAGCCACAGTGATAACGGTTTGGAAGGGTATCAGGGATGTGTGTGTAGTCCCTTGGTTCTCTTCAGGAGAAACAAATTGCTTTTGAGGTTCTTTAAAAGCAAAATTTGGAAGTATTCTACAACTGCATAGTTCTGGTAATGAGGTATGAGTGGTGGAAATAAAGCTGCATTGGGTGAAACAGATACCTAATTCACATATTTCTGTCAAACTGAAGTGTCCTAAGTATGAGTTGAAGTTTTATGTGTAGCAAAATGAGAAATAGAAGATGAAAAATTTTCTTCAACCAGGAAAACTGTAATTTTACTACTGCATAACAACAGAAATTTTCATTCAAAAATACTTGTGTGTTTTTTGCAGTCGGTACACCTTATTACATGTCTCCAGAGAGAATACATGAAAATGGTTACAACTTCAAGTCTGACATCTGGTCTCTAGGCTGTCTGCTCTATGAGGTAATAGTGATATACACAGTGAACTTAGTAACACTCTTGTACTTCCCCCTTCCCCTGCCCCCCTCACCCTTACATAACTTTAGCATGTGAAATACTTTTATTTGTGTTTTACTTGAAACTTGCCTTGAACTGGGCTTGCTACAAAGATTTTACAGCAATTTCTTGAAGATTGGGCATGACTGAAGGATTAATAATGAATAATAGCAAGCACATGTAAAATTGTTCTAGGTGTTTTCATGGCCTATACTGATTATATGATTTTGTTAGTAAATGCATTAAGCAGTAGGACTGACTTGAATGTGTAAGTAATGCTTTCAAAAACTGCAATATAGTTACTTTAATACAAATTTCTTATTTTTATAAATTAGTAAAATGATAAAAAAGGTTTACTGTACTTATTGCTACTAGCTTGGATGAACTCTCAAGATAATAACTTCTGCTGCATGTGTAGTTTTTCTCTTCTCCTGTGATGGTTAAACTGCAATTGTTTAGTTTCTGTGTTGGTACAGTCGAGATTGGTAGGTGACACATAATTTTAAACAATACTATATTCTGAGAAAATAAGAGACAGCACAAATTGAAAGTGAGGCAAACGAAGGTGTGAAGAACAGGTAGGCTTCTAAGACAAATACATCTTCAAAGTTCTTTGCATATCACTTCTTGATCAGAACAATAAACACTTGTGTTGAACGATGCTGGGAAAAAAAATTGTTCCATCAGCAATGGCAGTGAAGTCTGCCCAGTCATGTTCCAGGTAGAAACCAATATATACAAGTCACTTTTTATTTACCTACAAGCCACCTGCCTCAGTGGGTCAGCAGAACTCATTTAACACATACTCAGCAGTATCAGCACCTCCTGTTTATTTTAGGATTTTGTAGAAGACACTGGCAGCCTGTTAAGGTTGGATGTTACTGCTAGGTGAATCATCTCCAGTAACATTTGTTTACTTTCTATCCCTGACGTGTTGCTTTGAATATTAAAAGGACAAATAGCTATACTGCAAGTCTGCACTTACACATCTGTGCATAGCTGTTGCTTCTAAATCTTGGGGATCATTCAAGGAGTGAAGTCCAGCTGATAGCGAGTATTTAGAAGTTTGAACCCTGAGCTAAAGCTTAGTCCTATGTTGGGATTCCCCAATACTGACCATGGCAGCTGCCTTGAATTTCAGTGCTCTGCTTCACACACTTGTGCAAGCCCTAAGGTAGCATAAAGGTAGATGAGCATTTTTCAGTATTACTACTTCATTGCCCCTCATTGATTTACTTGAGGATTTTTTAAATCTGGAAACAAACAAATAAAACCTTTGAATTACTATTATATAAAATCCCCGTGGTTTAAGGTTAATTTTTCTTTTATGTTATATGAAATTAAATTGCTGACTATAAATCAGTCGTACTTTTCTAAAGACTTTTTTAAGCTTGCTGCCTTAATGCTGGTAGAGTATATTAAACACCTATGTGAATATTACATTTTTCTTTGATGTGGTAGATAATTCCAAAATATCTAAATACCTCAGTTCCATTGATTAACTCAGCATCTTGAAATACCATTCTCCTTTGATTTATTTGAGAGGTTTTACTAGGATGGTATTTAAGTTGATATGGGGTAGTGTTTGTTTTCCTTATTGCAAGAATAAAATAATTATTAGGACCCTTGGTGTTGATTTTGTATTATATAGCTACAATATATGGCACTGTCTTCAACTATAGCTTCTAATTTTTTTAGAAGTGCATTTAGTGGATTCTGCAACATACCAGATGTTTGTGGTGGGTTTTCTTGTTCTGTTTTGGAAGTTTATGTTGAGCATTGATCTGTAATTTTGAAATTTCAGGTATAGCAAATTCAAAATACATGCTCAGCATTTTTCTCACTATTACTATTTTTTCTTAATTATATGAAAATGGTTACTCAAGGTTCTTCAAGACTTGGGTGGACTAATGAATGGTGTTTTTTTAATCTGTGCAGTTTTGTGCTGGGTGTCTTTCTGTCATTAGTCTATTGCCTGCATTTTAGCATGTTCTATTATGTTGATTTCATGGTGGTGTCTGTTCATATGTATTCTGGATTGTCTCCAGCTTAATTGGAGAAAAGCTGTGGCAAGTTTATCACATCTCGGTAAATGCTTAATTGCTGCTAAACTCTTCAGTTATGTTCCAATTTAAGTTTAAACTAACTTGCTATAATTACTTGTTTTTAAAAATTATTATTTCTAATGCATATTACAATCTATTATTCAATGCTAGCTGTGTGGCCAGGAAGATTTTGCAGAAGCATGTTTTAAAGTCCGAATTTTTTTAGAGCCCCAGGTATTTCTGAAACCTCAAACACACTACCAGTGGAGTTTTAATTGATATGCAACAAAGTAGACTTTACTAATTAAAATCAAGATGCTGTGCTTTTGCTACATGGACCTTTACATGGAAAAGTAGGTCTTACACATTTCCTTTTATTGTTCAGCGTAGCAATTGCATCCTTACAGGGTTGTAGGTTGGTGGCTNAAAAAAAAAAGAAAGGGAAAAAAAAAGAGAGGGAGCGAGCTGCCACCAGCCCTGAAGACAGACAGTGGGCTTTCGTCCCTCAGACACCCCCAGAATACTAATCAGCAAAGTCAGACCCTGGAGGTCAGGGAGCAAGTCAATCATTCTAGCGATCGTCTCAGTGTGGAGGATCAAATTAGCCTGAAAAATTCAGCTGCTGGGAGGAGAGGGCGAGCAGCTGTCAGGGGCAGCAGCGAGATGCACTAATGAACCAGATGAATAGTGCAAAAGCTTGAAAATAAAAACAGGACAGTTGACATTTTTCATCTGTCAAAGCAGGAGATGCATGAAAATATAGTATTCCTGTTTTAACTCCTTAGGGGACATTCAGAATTTTTTTAACACTCGGCAGCATTCAAACAAAAGTACTTTTTAATGAACACCTAGAGTACGAAAATGAGTATCTGTGCATTTATTTAGAATTTCTGCCTGCGTACAGACCCTGCAGTTGATTTTTCTTTTTTTTTTTTCCTTCTTTTCTTTTTTGGTCTTTAGCTTGCATTTTTAACATTCTTTTTAAGGTAAGAGACAATGTCCTGTAAATACAAAAATTAGCATTATTTTAGTAATACAGATTGGGAGGAGTGTAGGATGGAACTGTAGCATGATATTTGTTTCGGGAGCTTGAAAATTTTTTATTCTTACTTGAAGGTAATATGAAAAAGTACTGAACCATTTGAGAGCAAGTTAATGAGATATAAAATTAAGGGAATTTTGGTAATTTTCTTCATACATTTCCCGCAGTGATATTGATGCTTAGACATGAAAGAGTTAAGCTGCTATCTGGAAGACCACAAGACAGATGAGAGCCATTTTCAGCTTGTCCTGTCCCTGCTGAAGCTCACTGAGTAGCACAGCATGGACTAGCGTGTTTCACACACACTCTGCCTGTCTGGGGAATGTACACATTGTCCTTCCAAAATCAAACTTATTAGCACATGTAGAAAAGGGTGACTGACTTTGGGGCAGCTCTGCACTCAGAGCAGCATTCGTGCTGCTGCAGTTAAAAGATTTCGTAGGCTTTGAACAGAATGGAGAGATTTGGAATGAATTTTTAAATTCCTGATCCAGCTAGCCATTATATTTATTTCCACCTTAAATGTGAAGTTGTAATATTGTGTGGAAATAAAGGGTAGGTTTATTAACGCTGGTTTTAAGCTGATCAATATACAAGTGCTCTGCAACAGATTTTCTTGGTTTTGTATTATAATTGTAGATTATAGCCATAGGTGCCAGTTCTGTGCTTCTGATGGAAGTTTGGGGATTTTTTTTTTTTAGGTATTTTTGAGTAACATCCTGAATTATGAAGTTTTTGGGTCTGAGATTTTGGAAGTGTAGATGATAGCTTTTTCTTGCTTTCAGAAACCCCAACTATATTGAAGTCTAATGTCATGGCTGTGGAAGGTTACAAAATCTGCTACAATTATCTAGTGTTACCTACACAATGCCTTGCTTTAGGTTAAATAATGTTTTCCTGTAAGTTATGTGTTTTCTTCCAAAAGGTCTTCAGAGGAAAAGTACTGCTTGGGATTTTTTTTTGGTCTCCCTTGTGGTGCAAGGACCCTCCACACGCAGCAATATTGTAAACTACTGAATTTCCCCTCGTAGTCTATTAATAAAACCGTAACGGTGTGCAATTCAGATATTGCAATGTAAGGACTGTGACAGCTATGATTGTTTGACATAGAATAAGTACATACAGTGGTTACAGGAATAGTTTTGGAACTTCTGGTATTAGCACTGCAAAGCTCCCTCTAAGCAGAGCATTGAGAGTCACTAAGAATCACTTTTGATTTGTTGGTATTACAGATTTTATGACAAAATAGCTTTACTTAAAAACGCAAAAGAAAACTGTACATTTTCTTTAAACAGATGGCTGCACTGCAGAGTCCCTTTTATGGTGATAAAATGAACTTGTACTCTCTGTGCAAGAAGATAGAACAGTGTGACTACCCACCTCTCCCTTCAGATCACTATTCAGAGGAAGTAAGTAATTTTCCTTTTCATGGGCTAGATCCCCAGTTTATGTAAGCTGGCACGCTTCCAGGGAAGTAAATGAACTTGTGTGATTTTATGTTATTTGCAGATTATGCCTATAAGTGTTTGCTTGTTGAACTCACTCAAATGTTCCTGTCAAAACAAGTCTCTCATGATTTATATTTGAGGGTATTAATGATGGAAACGTCACACTGTTAGATTCTTAATTTCATTGGGTTTCCTTGCAAGTATGACAAAATGCTTTCCCAGAATGCACAGTGATATGTTCCACATGCCAGGATGGGATGGAGCCTTACATCTATAGTGTGTTTTTCTAAAAGCACAACTATACAAGTTTATGTTGCACAGTAAATTAGTGCACTGGCCCTGTTCCTCTAGGGGCCTGCATTAAAACAGATATAATGTAACTCAGTAGTAAAAATGAATTGTTCAGTTCCCATTTGTCTGCATTATAAAACTGGGATGTGCCGTTCAGTACAATTGAACAGCAGTTCTTTTGCAAGGAGTGGTTCTCGACACGACTAAGAGTAAATTTCGGAGAAATGTAAGCAGGCATAATATAATTGAATTTGAACAATTTACTCCTGCATGTCGCAGCAGTGTTTGTTTTAAGCTGAGAGCTAACAGTTCTTACTGTCATTAGTGCATTTAGGGGGAGTGCTTGCTTTTATAAGCTCTAAAATGAAAAGAAACTAAACAAAATAAATATTTTTCTTAGTGTAACAGAATGAAAAAATATAAATGCTTGCTTGTTAATGTTCTGAGATGCCAGTTTTGAAATACTTTCCCACTTTGAAAAGAACAGGGCAAACTGATAGAAGCTGTAAACCAAAGAACAGGTATTAGTAACCAATTCTAACTGAATTCAGACTACATGAATTAAAGATTACCTCGAAAATGGAAATAAACACAAGCACTGAAATACTTTTAATAAACATAAAGCATTATACAATTTCATTTATCGAGTAGGGGTTGTAATTCTGAACCTTAAATTTTCCTGCAAAGACAGTGATTGGACTATTAATAAAAGATTACTGCTCAGTGTTTTGTTTTGTATTTAAAGTGACAATTTTTCCCCTTTTATGAAACAAACTGGACTTAAAAAGATAATTCGGTGATGTTACAAAGGCTGAAATAATGATCTATTGTGTAATTTATACACCGTACCTCTTTGTGGGTTTGCCGATTAGTCATTTTACCTTGGCCATTTTTAATTATTATTTATTGTAGACTCTAAATATGGCAGTTCATATAACCAGCTTCAGAACTGGAGGCCTAGAAATACAGTAGGGTGTGAACAATAATGCAAAATGATAGCGAGAATGTCAGGGGCCGTTCTTTGTTGTGTCATTCATGCTGTCTTCCTTTTTCCATGAAGCGCATGAATATTTCACATATCTGCATCCTCATCCTCTATTCTTCTTGACTAATTTTCAGACTGTCTGAATTTGCATTTCACATGGTAGCTGATTAGGAGATGCCGAATGCAGCAGCGAAGCCTCAGCAGGCGGTTTCCATGGTGACCTTCAGCAGGATTTTAATGATGATACCACTAGTGGTTCGTTGAAGTTGGCCTGCCTGCAGGGCTACTTCGCTGCAGCTAAGTGTGAAGTTGGAGATGTGGATTCCCAGCCAAGGGGCAAATATCAAAGTCTGGCCCAGATAGAAGGTCTCAGAGTTTGGGTGGGGAGAGAGATTCCAGTTTTTCCTTACATCTGTGTAGGTTTTTTGTTTTGCAAACACATGCACAGCACAACATGTTATTTTCTACTTATTTCAAAGCAGACGTGTACTTCTGCACTTTGGATAAGCCAGTTATCTGCAAAATACATGGAAGTTATTTTTAAAGATAATGAGAGAATCAGAGCTGTTATAGGTATTAAGATAGGTAAGAAAACAGTTTCTTAAAAGAAGCCATCATTTATGGAAACTGTAATGGGAATATTGTTTATGTTCTGCTATGAAGACTTGTGTCTTCACTAGGGTATGTGGAAAACCTACATTGACCATTTTCAGCTTGTATGAAAAAATACTGTGCTGGCATGAACAGTAAAAAAGAGAAACAAAGTGTTATCTGTCATATTAGGATACTGTCCTAAACGTTTCACCTGTACTGGAAGTATAGATGTCAAACCTTTAACCAGGTCAGAAGGACACTCAGTGAGTAAAGATCAGGGCTCACTGAATAGTAAAACCCACTTCATTTTTCATGAAAAAGAAGTTTCTGAAACAAAAAATTCACTGAGTGTTGATCTCTGCATCCTCTAATATAGGAGTGTAAGTACTTTCATTATGAAATACAAGACAAATGCTTTTTCAAGAAACTTTTTGTAAGTAAATTTTAGTGAGTTTTAAGGTGTGACATTTTTTCTAAGTTTTGAAACCTCTGTAAGAGTAACATATTAGTAATTGTGTCACATCTGTGTCATCAGAGAACAGTGTGACTGAAAGATGCACCTTTAGATGGACAGATGAGTAATGTTTTTAAAAACCTTTGATTAGAAATTCTAATAATCTGAGATTCATTTTCACAAACTATTGCTTCAGTGGTAGACAAAAGCCGGGATTTTCAAATGCTTGATAACTTTGGATATCTCAGTTTTTTAATATCCCTTAAAAACATCTGGTATTCAGAGCGAGTACTCAGCATTTACTGAAAGCTGTTCTGCTTTAGGGAATTCAAAGCTGAGGCTCCCTTGCCGCCTCCAATCAATACTCTTAAAATCTTGTCAGCTAATATTAGTATCACATTGCTTTCATGATGAAGTTTTAAAATCCTCCCTTTGATTGAGGTGCATTTCTTCTAAAGTCCATTGCCAACCTCCTACCCAGATGTGAAAGCATGAGGAGCCAGCAGGTCCACAGTGGTAGTGTTAGGTGCCAGCAGGTCTTGAGAAAAGCACTCAGAAAAGGCTTCAAGAAGGTCTTCTATTCAGAGTAAGAATGGTTTTGTGGGTGCTTTTTTTATCCAAAATTCCCTGTATGAAAATTTCTCTTTTTCAGCTGGCTAACAATGCAAAGCACTTGCCTGTCATATTTCTGTCTTTCCCCTCTCCTCCTGACTTGAGTGATAATTATTTATTTCATAGCTGAAAAACCTGCTCAAGTTAAAGGCAGTGTGTCCCACTGCTCCAGTGTCAGGCTAAGCTCCAGGCTAGAGACAGTCACTGTGCTAAGTGCACAGAGGAGGTTAAGAACAATAAGCAGACAAAGAAGTTTGCAGCTTGGGGATGCACCAGGAGGTCCCTCCGGCTCAGTCATGAGTCTGCTCTGCCTCTTGGCCAGTCTGTGCCAGGTAGTAAAAAACTACTTCTATCTCTAACGAGAGTCTGATTTTAGAATCCCAGTGCCTCTCCCCGTGACACTGGTGAGCTTTTCTGGTACACTGGAAACTTTATTGGTACTAGAGGGGCTGACAAATAGATTTCAGGTTTATTGAAATGGATATTCCTGCAGGAGTAAAGAATCAGTGATTTAACCAAGTATTAGCATCCAGTGTGGCCCCAGTTTCAGTCCTGAAAGACTGTCTTCCCATGTAACTTTTCATCCTGTATAGCAGAATCAATTCACCTTCTTCCAAGGGTTTGCTGTCCAGTTACAAGGCTCAAAAGAACTCAAGGATTTTGAAATGACTCAGGAATCTGCACTATTGTTGTGCAGTATCCCAGGCATAGTCAGCTGAGCATTCCTGCCTTTCCAGTGAGGTTCTGAACCTGGAAAGTGAGGAAGGACACTGAGATATTTCAGTAATGCAGTGACCACCATTTAAAGAGTTCTGTGACAAGGCTTCTCAAGTGCTCCACAGGTAAATTTCTTGAAGATCTATTTCTGCTGTTCTACAAACAGTAAAGTATTGATAAACAGCTAGTAAAAACAGGAGAAGGAATACTCTGCCTCCCCTCTGATGCTGGCTTTGCAGGTTTCAACCCTTCAAGGTCCTTTATGAAGACTGACTGTTCACTGTATGCAGTTCTGTTGAACAGATGGAAGTCTTCGCAGAGGAAGATGAATGGATACATTCAGGATTAGATGTATTTTGCAGATAAATTACACCTGTATTCTCTTCACAAAATGTTTGCTTATTTGACTGTAATTTCAGGCTTGATGGTGTTGGATGTTCTTCAGTCTTTGCTGTTTTCTGTGCAGGCTGGCTGAGGTGTTGCATGGCGAGCTGCTCATCTCTGCTTGTCCTGTGCCTCCTGCTTGCCCTGTGCCCCACCTGCTTCTTCTGCAGGCCATTGTTTTGATTGCACGTTTTTATTACACGCTGGCAATTATTCTTTCTTACAGTAGCTCATGATTTCCAGCATTCTATTCTTCAAATATTTGGGAGTTATTGCAGGCTAATAGTTTTTATTGTCACGGGCATTGTATTTTATTTATTGACTGCCAGAAGCAATGTGATGGCTTTTATAACTCCATTAGTCAGAATATTCCTAATGTGTTTAAGATTCAAATAGCAAGTCTGGTACAGATTATTTTGATTTAATATGTTTCTTTTCAATCTGACAATCTGACCACTGTCTTCGGAATTATCTCACATTTAAATATTGAGCTCTTCGTGCTTTAGAATGGGATGTCTAATGGCATTGTTTTTATACTGTTTAATAAAAAACATCTGTACATTATGTGCAGTTTATCTGCAAGGGCTAATGGACAAAGCTTTATGTAGTGGTATGCCGTGCTTCTTCCTTAACTTCAGGAATTCCTATTCCCATGCATTTAAATTAATCTTCTGAAAAGTGAAAGGAGTGTAATTATAATTTAAAATCCTTCTTGTTCTTTTTATAAAAAGCAGGAAGGAAACTCTCGGATGGCAGGTTTGAAGAGGCAGCCTGTGTTACTTTTGAATAATGAGGGTGATGAGGTCACTCTGTGTTAGTTGCAATAATTACAGATTTTTTTAAAATAATCCTACCTAGTAGTACTGGCTGGGAGATGAAACCAAATTTGATATATTGCCATAGGAGACTGGATCACAATGTGTTTGTTGGAGTGTCCTCCCCCTCCCTCACCCGTTCCCAGTGCTATAAGGAGGTCCAGGAGGATTTGGCAAAGCTACTTAAAAGCATAAAGGAAGATTTTCAGAGTTGGTCAAGTTGTTTTTGCAAAGCATTGTACAGATTTTAGCAAGTCAGTATGAAAGAGGTATGTTCCACGTTGAAAAATAATTAGGAGATGCACACAGTTTAAAATAGATGCCCTATCAGAAGGTTATCCAAACAATATATTAAGTTCTAATGTCATAAATTCTCAGGCATGTCAGCGGAGGGAGAAAAGCCTGCAACTGTCCTGACAGTTTGTGAAGGCAATGAAAAGTATCCAGGTGGTGTGGAAGCTCTTCGGGGTTCTTTGTGCTGAGTATGTGCATTAAAAACACCCAATAGGTTATGGTGTTTCTGGAAACATGGCGTTTTCTGGTCCTAGTGATTTGTTTTTTCCCATATAGAGGCTTTTGTGAACATATTTGTTAATTATGTGATTCTTTTCAGAAAGATCACTATAAACAATCTAATCCTAAGGAATACATATTGGGATGTAGGGCAAAGCGTATTTATTCCAGTATCATGTCCTCAGCAGTGGACAAGTGGAGTTACAGGGCCAGCATAATGTGGTACTTGCCCAAAATACTTCCCAGCTTCCAGTTTTAAGTCCAGATATTTCCTCAGGGGTGGAGTCCTTATAACAGATAGCCCTCAGTGGGTTTAATTTGTTCTGTGGCTGAATGAATGTGTGTGTATTGGTAGCTCCTGGCAGCAGGAGGTTCTGGGGGTTAACTGTGTGTTAGATGGAGCACCACTGCCTTTTGTTTGTTGGGACCTGTCAGGCAGAAATGCCATTTATTGCTGGCTAACTCCTGTATCGGGACTGAATGAGCAAAGCAGCCCTCGTTTACCTTCGCTCTGTGCTCCTTTCAGTCTTCTGGGCTTTGCAGGCACAGCTTTCCACAAACCGGGGGAATTTTCTATAAATTATGTGTGATTGGACTAAATGCATGTCTAAAGTTGTATGTTAAAAGGATTAGAACTTGAATTTGCTCATCAGTTTTGCTGGACAGCAGTGCAAAATGCAGGAATCTGGGGAGCGTGTTGGGTACGTGTTTGCACAAAGCTGCATGCGGTGTGTGAGCAGAGAGGGAGGGCTGCCCGTGAGCCTGTGCTGAGTCGCTGTTTGGCTCATTTTTGCCCGTTGTATTAATTTGAATTTGATAACGCACAAATCCTGCTTGTAAGAAGGCCAACGCTCCTGTCATGTTCTCTCCCTCTCTCTTGTAGCTGCGACAATTAGTTAATATGTGCATCAACCCGGATCCGGAGAAGCGCCCAGACATCACCTATGTGTACGATGTAGCGAAACGTATGCACGCACACACCGCCAGCAGCTAAACAGCCCCAGAGCCCCAGGAACGGAGCAGCAATAACCAAGTGCTTCAAATAAATCATCCCACCCCTCCGTGTGTGTTACACAAATGTAATTATTTGAAGCTTACTGTTGTGCTTTGAATTGTAAACCAATTTATCTACGAGCTTTTTTGTTTTCTGTTTATTTCTGGGTTTTGTATATTTTACTAACTTGCAGTTGTACAACAGGTTTAAATATGTAAAGCATAATTTTAAGATGCCATGAACCGCTGTTTCCATGTTAGTGGGTTCAAGTGTACTTTCTATAATAACAAAATTGTATTCAGTTGGGCATCAGTTCTAAAACACAGTTGCACTTTTGCACAGGATACAGATATTAGGCTTATTATCAAGAAGCAAAATGTCTGAATCTCACCTTTTTATTAATTTATGGAAAGTATGAATCAGAAGGTTAACTTTATTTTAATCTTTGTTCCAAGAGGAACATAATTATTACAGGAGCTTATTGTATTTTATATTGAATCGTAGTTTGCAGCTCTTGCTGTAAGAGTAGACAAGTGATAGAATTAGTTCTCTGCTTGCCAAACGCAGTGGACGAATAGTTTCTGGAAAAATTGTCATGATGAAATTTTTGTAACATCCCTTTTTGCTTTATTATTCTCTCATAATACACATAAAACATTTGTTGGAGGTTTTCTGGGAAAATTTAAGGTGTTGATTCAGCAATCGGGTCGTTTTCAATAGACTTGTGCAGCACAGCCCTGGGGCAATGGGAGTCTGCATAGCTCAGTCTTAAAACCATGCAGATGCTTCTTGTAGCAAATAGCGTTCTTTTGAGGCTGTCGTTTGAGCAGGTCTGATTAAAAGATGTGATCTTTTAAGTTACAACTTCCCAACTGTTTGTGTATATGTCACTGTTTGTAGATTTTTGTGTTTAAAATAATTTGAGTGACCTTACAGTATATTTAAATTTTAATTTTTCTTTTTTTAAATACAGAAATCTTTTGGCAAAGATACAATAGTCTAGTATAACACAAAATGTATTCTACATAAATATATGACTTTTGTATACTATATCTTGAGACTTAGTTTTATATTTAGCAGAAGTAAATTATAGCTTTTATGTTTAAGACAAAGTTGCCACGCCTTAATTTGGGAAATAATTATATATGCAAACTGTCTTACAGATACTTTATTAGTTGCAAAGGAAGTGCTGAATATTTTTGTTAGACCTTAGTGCCTTTTGGGATATGCTTATATAATATTTTCATTGTTAAGGAAGGAATGTGTCTTGTTTTTAAATGTGGTAGAAATGGAGAGTGAAATGAAATTTCTTGAGTTTCAAGACTGAACTTTTTTTACAGAACTGTCAAAACGTAATTATTATCAATGATAGCAGCTAAGGAGCTGTTACTGTCAGTTAAGTCTTTATCTTTGTGTGGGTAAAAAGTTAGTGCAAATGAAAGCAGCAGTATGTAGATACACATATAGGTTCTAGACATCCTTGCAGTCACATCCTTGCATGCTCAGATTTCTTTTTTTTGCTTGTTTTTTTTTTGTGCAGCTATAATTTTTATCTGATAGAATTCTCAAAGAATAAAAATCGATTTGTGGACTTCGTGTTCAAGGGAGGTCAGGGTTGTTTTTGGTTTTGTATTTTTTAAAACTACGAATACTCTGAAAATTGTGTTTGGCAAAAAAAATGGGAGTTTTTATGTGCCAGATGATCAGCTTATCTTAATATATATTTTTTAAATTTTTGCTTCCAGATCTTGTAGGACAAATTCTATGAAACCGTAGTTTTCCTTCTCACTTCTGTGTGCACTTAACCTCATAGGACTTCAGTGGAACAATTTGTTGGAAAGAAATACTTGAGAAACTTTGGTTTGTGTTTAGCAACCTCTAGAGTTGTTTTCATTTATTAAATGGTTATATAATTTAAAACATGATTGTTATATTCTATAACAATGTTTCATATGAAATGCTTTGTATTGGAAAAGGCAGCACAGTGTTTGCTTGACTGCCAGAATTAGCTCTTACTATGCACAAGTACTCAAATAATTTTTTTCTGAAATGTGCTGGAACATTTAAAAATCACCGAACCCCCCCCAACCCAAATGCAGGCTATTTGTATCTAATATTATGCATAAAGTATTGAACTTTTCCTGAAAGAAACTGCTAATAGAAATCCCTCCCCTGGAAGGGTGTGTTGAGTAAAAGAATCGTGAGTTAAGAGTTAGCAAATATGCGTACTTAAGCTTTTAAATTTTTTTAGCAATGTGAGGGTTTATTTTAGTATTTATGATTAAATCTCGTGCTGAGGAAAAGAAATAAATCAGTTGTTCTTGGTTTAAAATCTGTGAAATGAATGGTACAGGTGACTCTGGTACCAAGCTCTGTGATTAAAAAGCCAATGTGGGTTAATAGAACTTGCTTACATAAGTGGGGATTGTAGAATCTCTCCCTAATGCAAAGTACCTGATAACACATGAAAATGATAAGTCTGTTGTAACACTCCAATGTATGCTATGTGCTTATCAAATACTTTCTTTTATAAACCACCATTCAATTTTTCATATGTTGATGATGACATTTGGCACTATTTATTTTAAGCTATGGCATTATGTGTTAATTTGCTTTAAAGAGAACGTGTTACATTTCTACCCAAAATGTCTGACTGGCTCCTCCTTTTATTTCAGTAATGCTCCAGTATTAACTTGTGTCAGGAGTGAACTTTGTGCTTTGAGTGACATTGCATCAAATCTCCTTTGTCTTGAAAGCTCCCCTGCTGTGCACTAGTCCAACAGAAATAAAACATATAGATAGTAAATATAATGTAAAAATTATAGTGTTTCTATGATATTTTTTCAAACTTACCTTTTTTAGAGATATATTTATATATGTTACAGTAGATGCTACCTATCTTGTGGACAACTTACTGCTTCCAGTAGTTGATTCTAGGTGAGATTTCTTGACTGTAACAAAAGACAGTACATTAAAAAAATAACTCTGGTATTATTTGTTTAAAAATTATCTAAAATACTACATCCAATACATTGTGTGTTTTAAAATAAGATTCAAAACTCGATTTAAAATTATTTTCAAGCCATTTGAAAAGATGTAATAAAACATAAATATAACAAAGAGCTCCCATTGTGGCCCCAGTCCTGTGAGCTCCTGTGTATATTTAGGCTGGTTTTTATGTAATTTCAGTAATTTAGAGTGAACCATATCTACACACACGAATAGACAGTAATCAGTAGGGTAGATAGAAGTGGTGTGCTCAGCTCACTTTTTATACTCTCTGCGTGTCTCTGGTTTGGTAGCAGGGAATAATGTGGGTTTTTTCCCTTTTTCTGTTGCACTCCTAATGATCCAGCTCCCAAATGTATGAGCAGGCTATAGAAGTGTGTTGTCTTTTTGTAATGAGCAGAAACTTTAAAAACATGCCAGTATAGCAGAAGATGAAATGCAGTATTAGAAGTGTCTGAGAAGGCTGGTGTTTTATTCATGCTCATGATTAAGAAAGCTGTAGAGTGAAATTCTTGACAGAGGCTTGGAAATGGAGAACTTTTATGCCAGTGGTTCTCAGATACCTCTGAATGGGACCCAAAATCGCAGCGATGTTTGTTTGCAGCAATCTGTCTGCTTAACCTCTTATCTTTGCTATTACACAGTGTGGTGAGAATCTTAACAGCTGGATTGGAATGCTGGGGAATGCTGCGTTGGCTGTGTGAGCTGGTAGGAACAGGAGGTGACGTGAGGGAGAGTCAGCGAAGGCCTTCAGGTCTTGTATTGTGAAGACATAAAGGTGCTGGATGGCAGAGGTCAAATTGCTGTTTTCCCATAATTTTTACTTTAATAGTCTTTATCTACTTCAACAGTCAAAATTTTCCCAACCCAGCCATATCCCCCCATTACCTAGCCAGTGGCAGTGTTGGTCTTTTGAATTTCTGGTCTCTGGTTTGGTCTGGGTGAGTAAATCTTTCTGGCGAGGAGGGAGATAGAGGTGCTGACCCTGCCTGGTGGGGTGCTACTTACGTTTCTGAACATGACTCAACTATAGATGTTTAGGGTTGTTTTTCAAACTTTATTCCCTTCTCTGAACCTTTATTCCCTTCTGTGGTGCTTTTTAAAAAGTGTTTTCCATTCATATTCACTGCTGAAGTTCTATGACTCCTGTCTTCTTCTTCTGCTTCTGCCTCGTCAGTCGTGTTGTCAGCCCTACCCTCTTCCTGATTTGGAGTCCTCTGTGTCTAGTTTTCCTAGTGGTCATTAGTTTGCATCTTTCTTTGTGACTTTACTAAACTCAACCCATTTCTGTCTTTTCAAATTTTATCCCTCCCCATGGGCAAGCCCAGTTCTTTCCCCCGATCAGTACTTAACTCCATTGTTCTTCACTCTGTTTTTCCAGCCCAGTGCCTGTGATTTCTAGTTTTAGACAGATTTTCTCACTGCCTCAATCATTCCCATGACCTTGCCTTTACTAAATACTGTTCACTTTATTATCTCTCATTTCTAAATTCCCTTTCTCTGATCACTACCTGCCTGTAGTGATCTGTCTTTCTCTCTCCTCTACCCTGTCACTCACTCCTTTAGGGATCTCCAGTCTATTAACCTTTTTGACTCCTTCATCTTCACTGCTGCCTCCCTCCTTCATTGGCCTCACTTCTTTTGACTCACTGGTCTTTATTTTTATCTCTATCTCCTTCTCCGTACATGGTTTCTTTGACTGCTTCTCACATTGCCCTGTCTCCATTCCTCCCTCCAGACATATTCTCTTGTAATTTCTTAATTTCCATTCCAGCCTTTCTGAATGTCTGAAGAATGTGTCAGCACAACACAGCTTTGGACTCAGCTTTGCCTTACCTGCTTTAATCCTCTTCCCAAATGGACTTTTTAACCACTTTTATCTCACCTTTTTTTTTTTTTTCTCGTTGAGCTTGCTTGCAGATTTGCTGTTCATTTTAGTTCTCCATTCATTCTTAATACAAAATCTTCAATCCTGATTTTTTTGCATGACAAGATCTTTTTCAAAGTTGTTTTTTATTCTCGGGATCTGTTTCTGAAATGAGCTTCTCTGTCTCTTAGCTATACAAGTTTGCCCGTTTTTATTTCTGTATCTTTCATGCCTCTCATTCTTTTCCTTGAATTGCTTGTTCACTAGCAACCAAGTTTCTCTTTCATCTGTCTTTAAGGGGGTGGCAGCCATCATCCTAACTGTTTCTGTTTTTTAATACTTTGTCCTTTTTTCTCCCTTTCATCTAATTTCATGTACCTGAACACCGTCTTGCCAGTTTGGCTTTGCATTTTTTACCCTTTCTTTGAATGCCCCAAAAATCCAGTGCTTCTCCCCCCTAGTCTGGTTTTCCCATGGTTCTATCTCCAGATTATTCCTTCAGTATCCAGCCAGCCTCAGACCTGTTCAGATTCAAAGATGTGATTTTTATTTCTGACTCCCTCTAGTCTATTTTCTAACATCTCCGACAATTTTACTCGCCTGTTTTCCAAGGCCACAACCTTTCTATCTCTGACACTTCTCCCAAGCCTATGTATCAAGTGTCTCAGAGTTAGATGTATCAGAATCCAGCCCTCTTCACTATCTGTTCTTTCTTATCTTTTATCTTCACTGATTTAACCTCTGTGTCATTTTGACTTCTTTTCTCCCTTCAAAGTGCCAAAATTGACAGGACTAAACTGTCATTGGGCTTTCACTGTTTTGTGTACTGAAGAAGGAACTCCACCAAATTACAACTTGTTTTGTGTTTTAAAGAGACCTGAATCCCACAGATCTGGTCTTATTTCAGTACTGTAGACTTGGAATAGGTTGTTTCTCCAAGTACTTTGAAAGTCCTTGAATTTGGGTGTTTAGTTTTCTGTCATTTCAGATGAAGAGATTTTTCCCTTAATTGCTTTGTATTTACTGTATGTAACTTCGTCTTGTCTTGTTCCTGCATGTACAGCTAACAGTTGATTTCACTGAAATCAAGTTGCTATAAGAAGCTTTTAACTATTGCTTGAAATAAGAACATGCCCAAGAGCTTCCCTGGCTGGAGCCAGTGTTGGGCACAGTGCCACTCTCTGTTCCTGTGCCACCCAGCCCCTCCAGGTGCAGGACTGAGCTCAGGACTCTCCTGCTTCTCTACCCACGCTGCCCTAATATAAAGCCAAACCAAACCTGCCCCTGTGGTGGGTGCAAAGTTTTCTGTGTGGGTGCACGGTCTGACTTGACACTTTCAGCAGGCTTTCGGAGGTGGAAGACTGTGTGTTTGCAGAGATTCACTGTTGGTCAAATTGTCTGACCTTTGACTGCTCATAATTATCCTCAGTTATGTTGAGATGGAGAAACAAAAATGTCTTGAAAACTGAGAAGTTTGGTGTTTTGGACCTGGGGGGTGTAGAGCTGAATGTCAGATTTGGTGTGGCTATACACACAGTTACGGACTTCTTATTTGCACCAACGTAATTATTTTGTTTTAGAGGATGAGTTGTTTGCTGGCACAAAAAAAAAATTCTAGAACTTTTCAGGTTTTATATTTATTCCTTGTTGCTTGTTTGTATCACATTGTGCAGTTAGTTCTTCTACAGCTGCCTCAGTGATGGGTGTAGGCCTTACATCTTTTGTCTAATTGCAATTTTCTGTCATATGGAATTAGAAATCATAGGTACATTCAGTCCTTCCTGCTCGTTCCACTTGCTTTTCATTTAAACCCTAGCAATAGAAAGAGGTCTCAAACAGGAAGATAAAACAGATGTTTTGGGGTTCCTTACTTCTTTCCACCTCCCAGCCCCTCGTTCTCTGGCTTCCCTGGGACACTTGCAGGGAATGTGGCACTGCCAGTGTATTGAGGGCCAACAGAAACTTTCTCAGCGTGGACAGGAAATCTCACAGTTAAAAATGACTAGGAATATATTTGGTATTGTTATACAGCTGATAATTGCAAATGTGTAAAGAGCAATTAGAAAACTGTGTTTGCTGTTACAAAAAGAATTTTAAATCACGCAAAGGCCTTTTAATGTGGTGTTGGTATTCTTCTGTAGACTTAATTTGCTGCTTGTTTCTTTGATTTCAGTCGTGCTGGACTGTTGTAAAGATGATCATTAAAGATGAGTATTGTTTTTTGTTGGGAGCGAGGAAAACAGGAGGCATTCACTGATTTGTTTGGATTTGGCTGCTGCTTGTGCTTGAGTCAAATTTTATAACCATTCAGATTGGAAAGGACCTTGAGAGAAGTCTCTAGTCCAGCTTCCTGCTGAGAGCAGAGTCAGTGCTGAATTCAGAGCAGGGCTTAGGGCTTCAGCAAGATGTAGAAAACCTCTGGGGAGGGCGATTGTGCAGCTTCTGTGGGCAGCCTGCTCCAGTGCCTCACTGTAAAACTTGTTTGCCTTGTGTGCAGTCAGAAACTCCTCAGTTACAAGCTACGGGCCATTCTTTGTTCTTCTGCCGCTCCTCAAATGTTCTTTATATTGCTTAAAAAAAGGTAAGTCGAGTGTTGGGACAAAGAGAGAACTTAGGATTTTTTATTTTTTGAAAATTTGTTACTGCTAACAAATGTGTTTGCGTAGTACTTCTGCATCCTGTATGACGTGTACACCATACTCATTTGCAACTCGAGTGTAAAATAAAACTTTTGGCAGTAAAACTTGATACAGAAGTTCTGTGGTGTTTATGGCCTGGATTTGCTCAATTGTTACCTTCCAAATCTGCTGTTTCCTGGCAGAGAACAGTTGTGCCCACCATGGTGAAGCAGGGAAGTTGGGATCCTGAACATAACTCAGCGCTTCTGTGTTCTGGAGCCCGCTTTGGGGAAGGGAGCTCACCATGGGCATGGGATGGAAGGGAAGGAAGCCAGCAGGTGTCAGATCACTGCTGGTTATGAGAACACTACTCTAAACTCTCAAGTGTTGGTGGAAGCTGAAATTTGAGGAGGAAAATGACTCGAGCAAGGCATCTTTCAGAGCAGTAGGGTTTTTTTGGTAAGTTTTTGCCCTGTATTAAATGAGAACTCGAAACTTCTGATGACAAACTTCTTGGGAGCAAATAAAGAATATGACAAATAATTCGGTTTCAAATTTGTCAAATTCTTTGAGAAAACAATTTCTGTAAACCAAGAATAATTTTGTGATGTTATAAAATATCATTTAACAGTTACCAGTCTGGTAGGAGGGTGGTGGCGGCCGTGTCATTCTTGTACTGGAGCTTTTACAAGGCCTGTGTTCAAAAGTTAGAAAAATAAAAAAGGAGTGGCAAATGATTCAGAGCTTTTACTCTTGTGGGAGAATATTTGGTAATTTCATTTTGCAGGATTCAGTACCCATTTTTATCAATAAAAATTTTTGTTCCTTATTCTGGAACAGGTCATTATTTTAGATTGTGATATCTTCATAATGTGATGTGTTGGGAGTAAAATTCTTCCTGCTGTACTTTTGCTCACTGGAAAAGAGTTTTCCAGAGGTGTAGACAGTGTAGTTGCACTGATTTCAATCTCCAGAGAAGGATGTCTTGCTTGAGTCTGGTGTGAGCAGTTAAAATGCTGCTGCCTGTGGCTGGAAGGCAGAAGCACTGCTAGACAGACATAAAACAAGTTTCTGAGAACTACCTTAAAAACTTTTATTGAGTTGGCAGGGAAGAAAGGGATCCTAAAATGTTGTTACTGTGGAGAGTTTTTTTAATGTTGTGGCTTCTGAGACAGGCTCTGGAAATATGGGGGCCTCCAGCTGCAGGATGCACTAGGCTGAATTCAAAGGAAAAGCTCCTTGTCTGTTCTCCTTTATCTGAGAGGTCTGTACAGCATATTTGGGGCTAAAATACAGCCTGGCTGAACAATCTTACCTTGAGTGGGAGAGTTTTTGTAGGTAGTTTGCATGGAACATGCAGTAATAGTAAGTCAGTAATCTGAAGAACCTTGTACAGTCATTTTGTTTCCATAGTTTTAATTGTTCCACTCCAGAGCTTACATCGATACAGAGATGACTTCAACTAGTGCATCCTTGTGTAACAGAAACAGGACAAGGGTTCCCCTGTCTTGTGGTTGTATTTTCCTGTGGTGTGTTTTTTGTTGTTGGTTGTTATTTTTTGGTGGCTTTTTCTGTTTGCCAAACCCTTCTCACCTTAAAACAACAATAAAAATGGTTCCATAGATGTGAAATTGATATACATTTACACACACATAAGCAAGGCTTACAAAACACTGCATTCTTTACAGCAAACCTTTGTAAGTGGATCTGTAGCCACACAGCTGCACTTGCTGTTGGCTGCCCTGGGCTGTCACACTGCACCGTTGTGAATGTGAACGTGTTTTCTTTGTTCAGATCTGAGGACTGATCCTAGGAACATAAAATGCAAGGTGTACACCTTTAACAAAAAATTCCTCATACTGCAAAATGAGGCAATTACTTGGCTTTTCCAGAAGCCTGTGTCCTGCGTGTGGGTACCTGAGGTAAGCGTGGCCGGGAGCAAGGCTGGCGCTGGCTCCAGCATCATTAACTGGGAGCCTGCTGACACTGGCCATTGATCCAGCAGCCAGCACGGGGCCTCTGGGCTGCTGAGCTTCCTCCCCCAGCTCCTGCTTCTCCCTGGGGAAACCCAATTGGAAGGAATGACCCACTTGCCTGGAGTTTTCAGAAGCAGTGGGCAGTTCACTGTGAGTTGTCAGCTCGAGGAAAAGGGCAAAGGATCGTGTGGGTGACCCTTATCTGTTATTGGTGTTCTATTGCTGTAACACTGGGCCATCCCCCACGGTGTCACAAATCCCAAGAAGACCTTGTGAAACTCCACCAATGCAGTAACTGGGAAGCTGTCATCTTTTACAGTTGTAATGATACAAAAGGGTGGTGATGGTTTTGAGCTAAAATGCTTTTTTAAAAAAGTTCTGCCTGTTTAGTAAGTTTATGATGTTAAGCAATGTATTTATAAAACTATATTTTATTTGAGAATTGCTTTATTTTTTGTTTTCCGAGAGTGCATGTGTGGATGACAGTGGTCCCAAATGGATAGAAACAGATGGATGTTCAGGTAATATCCATGAAATGGAACATATTACTTCTCATAGGTACCATATTCTTCCCATTTATTGTTGCCTTCAGTCTTGGATGTTTTCTTTAAACAGCATTGATAGTTCTAAAAACTGCCACAGGTTTTATAAAGGCAACTTACACATACACTGTGTGTTCTAACACAGTGTGGTATGAGACTTTTGTGTATGTTTTGCAATTAATGATTTATATTTCTTTTTCTGTAAGAAAGTTAAATCAGATTTTTTTTTAAAGTATCCAAGTGCCCTTATAACGATCAGAATCCCACTGTAACTAAGTGGTGTGTCTGTGTGAGAATATGTTCTGTATTGAGCACAGGTACACCTGCAGTGTGTTGCCTTACATGTTGATTTGGAATGCTGGCAGCCATTTACCTGCAGCAAAGCATGTGTAACTTCTTGCTTTATGGGACTTTTTTTGGAATTTGGCCCTTTTATTTCCTCATGATATTTAATTTCTGACTTTGCATAGGACCATCGAGCTACTGCTAAAAGAACTGTAGATCATAATTGTAATTTATTTCACAGTAATTGAGCATAAAATTCTGTGCTTAAAATGCAGTCCTAAAACAAAATTTCCTTTTAAATCAGACACTCTGCAGTTCTCTCATAAACTTTAAAATATGGTCAGCATTACATCTTTATGTAATTCATAATTTTATGTAATGAAAACTTGAAATAGAAATTCTGTTTGCATGAAGTGCCTCAGAGTTTAAATTGGAAAGAAATCAATCGTGTTCTTCAGACCTCTCAATAATTGTCTTTATATTCATTCTTTAAGGTCCTAGCTAAGTTGAAATGCAGTATTTCATTCCTGACACTTAATCCATTAAAATGTCCTTGGAGATGTATTATTCCCGTAAAATAATGTACATGTACCCTGTGATGAACACAGACTGCTGGAGGTATTTCAGAATAATTTTTGCTGTGCTCCAGAACATAAATAGGAAACATATACATGCCTCATTTAAAATTAGTTATATAATCATCATATGAAAACCATGTCATCATAATCTTGGGACTACTTTTTATTGATGTATTTGGTGAAAATAAAGTACCAGACTCTTGACAGGTCATGATTGCATGAATTAATATTGTACCTTTGGCTGTTCTGGCTAGTGTGGCATTTTGTTCAGTTTGTAAAGGAATAGAAGTGGTAGTTCTGAGCTCAGTCTGCCCCGAGTTATTAAGATCCAGTAGCTCTGTCCATCCGCACTGTCAGTGTGACGATTTCCTACCACACACTGACCCGTGAAGGAGAGGGAGGCGGGTTCAGGGGGAGGCTGTGGGATGAGCTCCCCCTGCGGCAGCTGAGCTGTGCAGCCGGGGCCGGAGCCCTTGCCTGGCCACAGGGGGTGTTCCAGGCAGGGAAGAGCTGCCTGGGTGATTGAAGGGGTGTGCCATGGGAATATCTGTTCCATTGAACTTGTGGGTGCCCATCTTTGACCACCATAAAGGGACCTGATAATTCACGTGTACTGAACATTTATTATGTGGATGTGGGTGTTGTAGATGCTTTTAAACTGGGTAACTGAAAAAATCATTTGGCTGCCATTGGAAAGTCTGATCTGCTGTTCAGTATGGAAAAACATGGCACACTTTTACCCTAATGACCCTGTGTTGTACACGTTGACCCTAATTATGTCTCACTTTCCATTCTATTTCTGCATGCAACTTGCACAGTGTAGGTTTCCATCATGTTCCAGACAGATGTTCCTGGGCAGAACGCTTCACAGCAAATTGTCTGAGTGAGCAGGAGTCCTGGTTCCTGCTCTTTCTGGAGTGGAGCCAGTTCCTACGGTGCTTCTGGCCCTTTTTTAGCATTTCCAATTTCTGTGGGATCCTGCATTTCACACCGTGCTTAGCTGGTGGTTCTGCCTTTTACCCTTAGCTTTGCTCCATCCCGTGCTTTGAGAATCTTCCCTGTCAATGTTACACCCTTTTCACAGCATCTGGCTTGGTAGCCTTGTACTTCTCTTATTCTCCTGTAATTTTGTGCTTGCTTTCTCACGCCCCTCTGCTGTGATTTGAGGGTGAGATGGCTTTGGTGATTCCTTTCCCCATCTCCCTAGTGGGACACAAAAATCTGTTTCCATTCTGGGAATCTGGTAACATTGCAAACTGCATTGCCAGGGTGGCAGTCCCTCAGAAGCTGGACCAGGAGCCCCTGAGCAGGCTTTATGTTAGCTCAGCTGAGCACAAAGGATGATCACCAAACAATTTGCACATGGCAACTGTCAAGAAAATTGAGAGGCCACAGTATGGAGGGTTTTGAAGGGAAAATTTGCCTGAGTGAAGAGCTCAAGTTGTGCTCCAGGACAGTGTGGGATTAGATCTTAAGCAAACACTCTTGTGAGGGGTATTTGTGCAGCATTACAAGGAACAAAACAATTACCCAAAGAACAGCACCTTTTAAAATAATTGCTATAATTTGGCTAGTCCTGGTAAACTTGCTGTTTTCTCTGTCTGTATTGTCTCCACTGCAGAGCAAAGCAAACAATGATTTCTTTTTTCCTGAGAGACGATTTTGTTGATAAGTGTGGACTGTATAAAAAAGAAGGATTTTTCTGTGCTTCTGTAACAAATACACTTCTCTTTAATTCAGCACTAATCTTTAAGAACAAATGAGGATCCAGGCAGAGACTATTTTTTTTAATAGCACTGCCTTTTATTGTTGCCAGCAAAGATAACTGCATGTTTGGTTATCATTCCATAAAAATATTTTTATTAGAACATGTAGTTTCTTCAGCTTTTCTTTCATCAGATCTGCTGCCCTTAAAGGAAAGTATAAAGAGCAGCAGTGTTTTGCAGAATCATATTTGATCTGAGATAGATGTTGTCTTCCACACAGCTACCACTACACAAATACTGAAATGCTTTTAAATCCTTGAATCTGCTTATGAGATTGATACTTACATTACTCATGCTCACTTTTGTGGATCAATATTTCACAGTCTATTTACTAATACAAAATGAATGTTTCTATTTTTGGCTTAAAATGTGGTGGGTTGGTGGTTTTTTTTTTTTTTCTTTTCCCAGTTTCTAACAAATTGCTGCTTTTGATTTTTCAGGCTTGATGGGCCACTGGCATTGGCAGGTGGTGGAATGACACAATGCAATATGATATGCCAAAGTAGTTGGGCATCACTTGTCATCTTGTAGACAAGTGAGGCAGAGGAAATAAGAGAATACATGAGTCTCTCAAATATGCAGGCAAAAAAAGGGACATCTTCCATGGGATAGAAATCTTTTTCTATAACTGCCTCCTTCCATCTTGTCCCCAGAGTGGTTCAGTTTCTTGTGGTATTTTATCTACACTGTATTTGAGGTATTGTAAATGAGTAAGGAAAACATTTTACCTGTAGTAAATAGCTCCATGTATAATTTCACTTTTCTTTAGATTTTTTTTTGCTTTCTGAAGTGCAAATAATGAGACCATTAAAGATAGTAAAGATATAAATAACGATCTTTAATGTTGCAGCCTGTGGTAAATGCAGTATATTAGTATATACCCTGCTCTAAAGAATTGCTCAGTTCACTGTAGTTTCATAATGATTGCTTGCCTTTTGACCACCCAGGATTATTCATTTTGTTTCAGGCAGAGCCATACCCCAATCATTTGTCCAGTTGTTCAAAAGTACAAATGCTTATGCATGGATTTAAGGGGGAGCTGTCTATGAACATGTTTCTTGATTTTTGATCCCTCTAGGGCAGCATGGTGACAAATACTTAGCAAATTTCTACCTCAAATTATCTGGTTTTTCCTGAACTTTGAGCTCTCCAGAAGCTTTATTAAATCCATCACAAGACATTGGTGCAAATAGGGTGAGATGGAAGAGCAGCCTGTGTTTGTGCTTTACCCACCTGTGCAGCGTGTTCTAATGGGTAAAGGGGCAAATGCCAGGGTAGGAAATCTGCAAAGCGCCAGCCTGGTGCCTGCCGCTCCCCGGGACAGCTCCCTGAGGGCCGGAGGTGCGGCCTGCGACCGCTCGGCTCCACGGCTCCTCTCCTGGGTGCTCCCGAGCTCTGCAGCCGGATCCATCCCCGGGCAGGAGGCTGCTGACCTCGCCCAGGTGTCGAGGGACACGCCTGGTGCAGGTACCTCAGTTTGCAGCTGCAGGGTGCGATGCAGGTTGCGGCGCCTTTGCCTAACAAAGGGCCCGGAGAGGGCGCGGCCCGGTGAGGAGCCGCGGCTGGGGCCCAGGGCTGAGGAGGAACAGCGAGACTTTCCCGCCTTTGGGCTGTGAGGGGCTGAGAGCCCAGGGCTCCTTTTTGGGGGTCCCTCCTCAGCTCGGCCCGTTTCTGTGTTACTGTGCCGCCAAGAAATGGCTTTATGGAACGAGACTAAGGCTCTGCCAGGGGAAACCTGGGATGGAGCCGGTGAGGAAGCCTGGTCTGACAGCGAGCGGGGTGTGCGGGGAATCAAACGGGACCCATCGGTCTCTGGAGCCGCCCGCCGTGAAGGGGCTCCGGTCCCTGCAGGGACAGCCTGGCCTTGCGAGTGTAACTCCAGAGTCTCGGGAACAGTCACACCGGGAAGTTTCCTTAACTTCAAATTAAGAAAAATACACTTAGGATGTTAAGGAAAAGGAGGGGCCCAGTTTAGAAGGGGAGTTTCGTTTGTGTAGTAAAGGTATAAAGTTTCCAAGGATGGTTTTGACAGTGAGTTCTTACAAAGGTTCCTCCAAAAGTTGATGTGGTAACTTTTTCTCCCGACTGCCCTACTTTGGGATTCAGCACACTGCGTTTGGTGCTTCATGTTGTTCAGGATCTATGTCTTCCAGATTGCATCTGCATTGCTAAAGCTGCAGTCTGGTTCCTTTATTTTTGAACTTTCTTCATCTGATCTAGGAGCGTAATATTTTTAAAGATCTGTCTTCAGGTGTGTCTACTTCTACAGTTGCTTTAAAATAAATTTTGGAACAAACTTCATTTGGAAGGAAAAAAATTATGCTTTCCATTATTTTTTTCTATAATGCATTATCTTGTGTTTGACTATAGTGAAAAATATTTCTTTCTTCTGGTATGGGTTGCTCTTTTTTTCCTTTTGATAAATGAATTTTGCAATCCCTCACAGTTTTCTCCAATTTTGACAGTTCTTAATGAATCTGTAGTATTTGAAAGTATTTCAGCCCTATTTTAATGGAGGTAGTATTTATGCAAAGCTTAGTATTCATTCCAGGTTTGCTGTTTATTGCATGCTGTCTCATAGACTGAGGCAAAACCATTGCATTTTGGGTCACAGCAGGTTTGGATTGCATTTTTGTTATGATCACAGGCTTGTTTCATGGTTTGGGGTGGTGCTGATTTAGAGAGTGTGGCAAATGCAGTGTGCACTGTCTGCTCCAGAGACTTAGTAGTCGCCAAAGCATCCTCACCTAATCACATCCTTTGCTTTTTAAAAATAATCTTTCCCAGAAGGAGAAGGTGTTAATTGCACATATTGAGGACAGCCATCATGCAACAATATACAAATGTGTCAGAAAGAAACCCTTTTAAAGGGCTATTTTGTGTGGCTGGGTGACTCCTGGTGCTGCTTGCATATTGGCAGTGGTGGAGTTCCTTTAGAGCTCATTTAATATCAAACTATCAATCTTTGCTGATGTCATTTAACCCAAATTCAGTTTCCAGCAGAGCTTTAGCAGTACTGCGAGGGAAGAAGGAATTAGGACATGGTGGTCTCTAACTGGCCTAATTTCCTTGGCCCGGTTTGCATGCACTGAGGGCAGAGCATCCCACACCATCAATGCCACCCTCTCCTGTAGCAGCAGCAAGGTATCCATGCCACTGTGCCCCCTTCCAGGGGGTAGGAAGCTGTTCCTTACCCCCTACAGGCCCTTGGCACTGCCAATTGGATATTCAAAAGTGGGAACCATAGTTTCACAAAAGACTGTATCTTCCTCTGTGGATATTAATTTTAGATGTGTTTTGGTAGCAATGAAGTTTTCTCTGGTTCCCATACTGGCCTTATTAGGCAGTGAAGGAGAAAAATATCTGTATCAACCCACATTTATTCCTTAACGATGAGGAATATAGAGGCAACCTTTCCATATATGCGTATTATCCCTGCTGAAAATTAATGCTAAAACTGCTCTCAAAAAACTATGCAAAGGAAGAACTTCCAGGATATTCTTGAAGTAAGCTGTGAGCTGAGAATTAGAAACCCCCTGGCCCAGTAAGAAATGGATTTTGTGGTCTCTTTGTACTGTTAAAATTTCTTTTGGAAAGGAACTCCCACTGTCTAAAGTACCATAAGGTTTTACAAGTGTTCAGAAGATGAAAATGCTACCAGATGTTAAGTTCAAGGAGCAAGTTAACTACTGTTGTCAGATGGAACAGCTTTTTTGTGTTCGATAACTTCTCCTTACCTTCTCTCCCTCTCTTCCCCCACCCCCTCTGTTCTCTTGACCACAGCAGCAACCAGAGTGCCCATCTCTTCTGCAAGGAAACTGGTGCTTCACTCCCACAGGTGAAGGGAGAAATCTCTGTCTTGTACAGGGCATATAATGAAGTTGATGGTTGCTCGGATTAGCAAAGTCTTTTACTGAAATGGGTTATCCAGCTAAACTGCTGTAGTTAAATATCGTTTACCTTTAAACGTATATTCAACAAGCAGAAGAGAAGTCTCTAATAGCACAGTGAAAATGTATTAAGGGCACATGAAAAGGATTGCTCATGTCCGGTGCTCTCACCTTAGTGCTGCTACAATGCTGCTATTTTTGCCTTAACACTTTTTTTTTCATAATGTGATTCAAATACATAAAAGGTGCATGGATTAGAAGCACATTAGAGGTCATTTCCTCCTGTGACTCACTAATCAGCTCTGGTACTTTCATATGTACAGCAGGAACTTTCAGACAAAGGTAAGATTAGTAGCTAAGCAGACAAAGAGAAAATGGAGGAAAATAATAGTAGTGGTGAGTACATGCATCAAGTAAGTGTGGCCCAATATTTTTATGTCTTTTTTGATAGATTGCTTTGGATGCTTCTGGGCAACGTTGAATGCAGCATTTTTTCATCTCTATCCCAGAAGGATTATTCCAATGGTTCACCTTAGATTCTGCACAGAATATTACTTTGATACTGTAATAGCTTTGGAAATGCTCTTCTTTGATGTCAAGAGCTGTATGGAACTGTTCTTTTGATTAAGACACACTTACACACTTGAAAAACCTAATAATAGATAAAAAAAAGAGAAGAAAAAAATGATCATCATTTGTGCTTTATTAAACTAGATCTATGGGAGAGATGCAGAACATGTGTGCATCTGTATCCCCTGTCTTGATCTGTTATCTTTCTGTTGGAAACCCTCACAGTGTGTCTGTCTCTGTCTTGAATAGCCCAGGAGCCTATTTTTTTCCCTGTCTTCATTTTATGACTTTCACCTTTCTTCTGCCAATGAATGCTTGCAGAGTGAACAACCTGGCTGACAACTGGATTATTATATCCCCCTTTCCTCATCCTTAATTGATTGCCAGAAATTTATTGCTTACAATTTCAGTTTAAAACCTACCCTGGTCCATATGAGGAAATTTTGGTTTTGCTGTCAAGGGGTATAACTGAACCGGTGTCCAGCAATCTGACTTTGTTCATTTGTTTGCAGTCAGTGCCATTTCAGGGAAATAAATGGCACAGTCATGCCAAGGTGCCCGGCCCATGCTGGCTGTGTCTGCAGCCAGAGCTCAGGGTCAGTGTCCAGCACAGTTCAGGGCTCATGGGGGAAAGGCCTCTGCGTTGCTGTGGCACATCTGTGTGACATCCTGTCCTACAGAGTAGCCACTTTTAGGTCAAACTCATGGTTGGCATGAGTTTAGGAGGTACTAAGTTAATTTCCCACTTGAATGGGTATCGAGATTTGCTCTGAAAACATAGATCAAAGCTCTCATCCTTAATAAAAATATATTTACCAGGAGTTTTTTAATGCTTTTGCCCCAGATTTATTCCTAGAACAATCTGCTCCATTTTTACAAGTTAAACTTGTAATTATTTTGAGAAAAACTTTAAAAAATTTTACTTATCTTGCATTGTTGGGAAAGAGGGAGATAGGTCCAGTCTTAAGCAATGAAGTTCCTTGTTTTATTCTGTGCTCAACAAGTAGGCTTTTTCTTGTGAGTTTATTTTGCCTTGAATCCAGAGTCACTGCCAGAAGTGGGCTGAGAAATAACTGGCCGAACATTCCAATTTTAGATGTAGGCACATAGTGTATATTAAAGATGGCCATTTTAATAATTTTGATTCAGGAAAAATGTGCTTTAAGGAAATAAATATCTACTCAAACAGAGGAAGTGCTTTTCAGCAAAGCAAATTTGGAGTGGTAAAAGTGGCAGTGGAACAATATCGTGACCTGTGATGCAGATTAGGAAAAAACCTGAGGTTTTTGGGGTTTGTCTGCCTGTGGCCAGAGCTGTGCTAGGCTGCAGTGGAGTTATAAGAACAGAGAGGACTAGTGAAATAATTATATTTTCCATTTCAATCTTTACTCTCCTGTCAGGGAGAGTTTCAGGCTGAAGCTGAGGCTTCGTAGGATGTTAGACCCCTGCTGCTTCTCGTGGAAGCTTTGTGCAAGAGGGGCAAAGCCAGAACAACTGTTCATATCTTCACAGGAGTAGATGTGATTATTTGACTTCCTCTTCATCCCCATTCACGGGGCAAAGCTTCCATAGAGCCTTCGCTGCACCCTTCAAGCCCTTTTATCCAGCACAGGCACCTTCCCAGACTCTGGGGTGCCTCGTTCCCCGCAGTTTGGGAGCTGTGGCACAGCTGAATTCAGGCTCTCCCTGGCAGAGCAGCACCGGGGATAATCAGAGGGCTAAATGAAGGCTCTGTGTTCTCAAACACCCCGGCTTGCCCTGAGCAGTGTCTGGGGTTTCGCTGAGCACCAGACAGCAAAGCAGACTGATGTATCCTGAGTTGGTGGTTGGGAAATACAGCTTGCAGTGCTCTCTTTGCAGCATTTGGAGAAGGGTTTGATGAGGCACAGCTTGATGGTTATTTTTGCTAAGAATTGCCTTCCCTGAAGAGAACAACTTTAGATTGGAAACTTAGCTTTCCTTTATGGTGTGTATGTAGTCATACAAGATTTTTAACTTGGTTTCAAGGTAGAGGTTTTGGGGATTTTTGAGTAATACAACATGCCAGACATTATTTGAAGGGGGTTTTGTAGTCTGTTGATATTTTCCTTTTGCAAGCACTCTTAATTGTTTACATGGCTAAAGGAGCATCCTTTAACTGTTCAGATGGAAATTGCTTTTTCCTACAGTTGAAAAGAAGAAACAAAGCAAGAGTAGAAAAAAAATCTTATGAAAAAAATATCAAGAAGCTTTAAATATTTAATACTGGCCTAAGAGAAACGTAACATAAAATAAAGGAATGAAGTGAAGGAGAAGAGGAAAGATTGGCTTTTGAAAGACCAAGTTAGCTTAAGACAATCTCCGGTCATAAAGAATAACTTTAGTAGCCAGTATTGGTATATAAGATAGGTGATCCCATGACACTCATCAAGAAAAAAACCAGACACAAACCTAGATCATGAAGTAGGACAATATATATATATATATGAAAATATATAATATATGTGCTTAGGAGACACTGAGCCAGTAGCTCAGTTATTAAAAAGTTGGATCTAGCAACTGGTTGGAAACATTATCCCTTAGGATTTTATCCATATGAAATGTCAGGGGCTTAAAATTTGTAGGTCTAAGAGATCACCTGTAGCCTTGCAGTTTGTTTAGCCATAAGTACAGATAATGACTTTTGGAGAAGCCATCATCCTGCAAAGAGTGCAGGCAGAGCATGTCTGTGTATGTGCATGTGATTCCAGGTAGGAATGGAAGCAGCTTGGGCTGGGTCAGCTCTGGATTGCATCCTCAGGAGACAAGAAGCATCGCTGTGCAATGCTCCTGTCTGCATGGACCTCCCTGGGCTGCAGGGGCACAGCTGCCTCACCACGGGCTGCACCTTGGGCTGCAGGGGAATCTCAGCTCTGGCCCCTGGAGCAGCTCCTGCCCCTCCCTCCTCACTGACCTCGGTGTCTGCAGAGCTGCTTCTTTCTCTCATTCTCTCTTCTCTCTCTGGCTGAAGTTCCTGTTGTGCAGTTCCTGCCTGTCCCCTAAATGCATTATCCCAAATATGCCACCACCACTGCTGCTGGGCTCAGCCTTGGCCAGCAGCCTGGAGCCAGCTGGCATTGGCTCCATCAGACTTGGGGGAGGCTTCCAGCAGCTTCTCATGGGAGCCACCTGTCGCCCCCTGCTACCAAAACTTTGCTGTGCAAGCCCAGTTCCCTGGTCTGGAGTCTCATCTGTCAAAGCCTACTGTCACATCCACATGAACAAGCCAGTTTGGAGGTATGTGTTTAAATGGTATTTCTAATTGCTAAATGCTTTCTTCTTGCCAAAAGAGACGACTGAAGCAGATCTGTGTCTGACGGGATGAGAATGAACCAGGACAAGGACTCTGCAGGAACTGAATGTTTTGGGAAGAACACAGGCATTACCCTGATTCATGTGCCAAAATTAGCAAAAAAAGTTTGATTCATGAACTCTTGTCTACGCAGCCTTCCTGGAAAACAAGGTCTGATGCCTTCTCAAGCACATCACTGATGAGCAGCACCCTCAGATCCCCACCCCTGCTTATGGCGAGGTGCTCGCTGTGGCGTCTTACCTAACTTTATTTTCTCTTTTCTGTGCATTCAGGATAACTCTTTTGTTCCGTTTTCAGCCCACACGCTGACACAGCTCTCCCTCTCTCTCTTTCCCCTTACACTGTTTTTTAAGCATGCTGTAAACTTATTCATTCCCTAAAGGCAAAAGCAGCTATCTGAGCAACACTTTGTCAGCATAATACATTTACAGAATGCATATTTATGAACCTTTGAGCCTTTATTGTTCCAGAGGGCAAATAAAAAACATGAAAAGTAGCAATATAGTGTTTCAAAGGTCCCTCAAGGAAAACAAAAGTAGTTGAAAATAAATTTAGGGGAAAAAAAGTTCTTCTCCAGAAGAGAACCTTGAATTAACACATACAAAATATGGGGTGGGAAAGACTATTCTCTTCTTCCACCTATCCCAGACTCTCCTAATCCAGCTTTTAAGAAATTTTAAGCTTGAAAAATGTTTTAAAGCTTTACAAAATCATATAAATGGCATGGTTTAGATATATAATAATAAACCAGAATTTTTAAAGCAGTATGCCTTGCTCAGTTATAATATAGCAAAGCAGTTTTTAAATGGAAATGATCATCTGCATTGAAGCATATCACACAGATGATCAGTGTGGTATGTGCCACAAAATTGCTACAGAAAAAAGATAGTTGAAAAATCAATAAAATGCCCTAATTGTTGTTATTTTAATTGACTCTGGGTTCTCATTAACTTTACGGTGTATGCCTCGACTTTTAAAATTAATAGGTTGCTACTCATTATTGCTGATAATAAAATAAAGCTGGTTAGGCAGTATTTGTGTTCTTACATGTGTCCATTAACACAACTGCGATCAAAAGGTGGGAATATCAATGCTCCTAGATTATGCACCCAAAAAATTAAAACAAGAAGTGCTGTCTGCATGAAGAGTCCCATTTTGAAATGAGTGTGTCTGCCTGTAAATTTCATCCAAAGCAAAAACTGCAGTGTGTGCCCAACAACAGAGAAATATTCCAGAACTGTCTGGCTGCAAAACTGTGCACTGTGCTCTGGGATGACCCTGCTTGGATGGGAGGTGGGACCAGGTGATCCACTGTGCTCCCTTCCAACCCAATCCATTCTCTGCCTCTGTTATTTTGTGAAACTCAGCTGGACTCATCTCTTTTACTTTAATTAGGGAAGGAGACCCATAGAGCTGCCACAGAACGATGCAGAACCCCACTGACAGCAAAAACCAGCCAGGGGCGAGCCAGGAGCTGCATCACCTCTGCCATAAGGTACCAGATGATTTGTGTGGAGGGGTGGGGACTGAGGGGAAGGTTTGTTTCCTGACTCTCACAATTTCACCAGTGGATGCTTCCTTCCAAAGGGCTGGTGCATGTGTGGACATACAGGCTGTTCCTGGGGCTCACAGGTGCACTCAAAAATCTTGGGTGGCTCAAAGGAATGAAAAGGGTTGACTTAGTATGGGACATTTTACTGTGAGCATTGGGATCTGAGCTGGGGGTTTTCTGCTGAGAGGGTGGGTTTCTTCCCCAAGATACTATTTCTGTTATAATGGCACACTAGAAAAAAGGTGGAAATTCAGTGTTGTGCAGAGAGGCAATTTTAACTTTTATGTATATGTTTAGTTGTTTTGTGTAGTCAAATTGCAGCTGAATTCACAAATTGTTTCGCTGCCTCTAAGTCTGCAATTTTTGGCCATTATTTGCAAATTACCTTTTTTTTTTTTCCCCTTCTTTCCTCAAGAATCACTCTGTTTTGCCTTCTGTAAGTCCTGGACATTGAGACCCCCAGGGACGGGAGGTGGGGATAGTTTGCCTCTGAATATCACTTTCCAGTGAATTGTGGTAATCATTTGTTAAACATGAGAACAGCTTGGAACACTACAATGACTTAGAAGTAACTGCACAGGCTACCCATGGTGCAAGAACTTTAAAAAGGAAAAAAAAAAAAAAAAGTGTAGTTAAGTTTCATTAACTTCTCACATTTTAGGTGTCACTGCCAACGTTACTTTGCAGCAAGAGATCTGTAATACCAAATGGCTATTTAAAAATCACAAAAGAAGCTAAAATCAACTTCTTGCAAGTTCTACAAACACATTTGCCACTGGTGATTTTTCTTCTGACATGGGGAGGATTCAGGCTGCTAAGACTGGGCAGGTTTCTCCTGGCTCTATTCCGCTGCTGAAAGGACGATGTCTTTTAAAGGTATGTAACCTCATTTATAAATATTTTAGTGGAAATACAGTACAAATGAAGTGTGAGGAAATTAGGATGGATTGTGAGCCAAAGGGGGCAAGAGGAGGTGCAGTGGGAGGAGGGTATCGGGGATGCTGTTTTAGCTCCGTGTTCTTTGCACAGAGGGAGCATTGTGAGGCAGAGACTGTGATCCATCGCCGTGGTCCTGGTTGGGCACTTCTCTCATGGGGTGGGGGCCTGGGAATTGTGTCTGAAATGGGCTAAGCAGCACCTGCTGTCCCCAAACTCCATATGGGGAAGCTCTATCAGAGAAGGCAGTAATGGGGAAGAGGGGGAAAACCCTCAACAGACTGAAGTAAAAGGTTATTTACCATAAGCGTCACAAATGAGGCTTAGCCTGGGACACACTCAGGAAATCCAGGTGAGGTGAACACCCAGTTCCTGTTGTCACCCAGATCCCCATAGATTCCTTAAAAACAAAGAAAGAAAAGAATCCCCAAACGACACAAAGTCCCAAAAAGACAACCACCCCACCACAAAACAACCAAAAACCCAAGCCTGTTGCCATGATGCTTCAATTAATTGTGGGACTCTGCTTTTTACTCCCATTTGTGCTCCTATTCCCTCCAAAATAGTCCAAAATAGAACTGTGGCTGTTTTTAGCAAAACAGGAGGTCCTTACAGATGAAATGCTGTGAACATACAAAATCTCTTACCACCATGGAAACCACCTCAAGACATAAAGATTATTAAATATTAGAAAAAAAAAAAAGAGAGAGAGAAAACTCAGTTTTCTGTTTCCTAGCTTTCTAAACAGCTTTTCAAAGCTTTTTCACCAGTGTGAATCAAGCACAGACTATTTACAGTCCTGACTCATTGTGAGAAAGACTGATAAATGAAAAGATCCGCAAGTTAAAAAACCATACATGACTGTGCTGTCATCTTTAAATTCCCTATACATAACAAAAGTGGCAGGATGCAAATATGAGGTATTCTAGATCAAAGCCGTAAAAATATGAAGATATTATTAAAAAAAAATACAGTGAGTGATAGTAATGATGAATATTTAAAATCCAGTAAAATGAAAAATCTATAGGAATCTTGCTATTTCAGTAGTTGTACAATTGGGTTTCAGAGTTCCAGATTACACCAAGTTTTCTTTTAATTACAGGTGTCTAGTACTGAAATGATGAAAATAAAACGTTTTGCATTATTTCTATGAAGTAAGGGAATTAAGGGATTGTCATCTTTTTACAATTTGCTTTTATCAAAAAAGTAATAAAAGCATGGGAAAGGGGCCATATTGTCACTACAAAACAGAGACTGAACTGGGCTTCCTTTATCGCAATGAAATTTGCTGTCCTAAGAATTTCTGTATTGTTCCAAAAAAAAATTGTGCATGTGGGTATTTCCCTGTTTTTCGTGGTCAGACTTTTCTTAAATAACAAAATCTTGAACACTGTACTCGAAAATGAGTCCTACCTGAGAGTCAGGAAGGTCAAAGCCTTTAGGATCAAAGAGCAGAAACTGCGCTGGGACAAGTTAAGGACTTTTAATGTAATATTTGCTTTGAGAGTTGCTACAGTATGAGTATATTTTAAAACTTGTAGCATTAATATTGTACCCAAGTGGGTAATATTTTGGAGAAAAGCTTCCTAAACTTGTCTGACATGTTTGCTTGCAGAGTTCTGGTGGGGCTGTGTGCCCAAGGCTTGTGCCTGGTGGCAGAGGCTGGTGCTCAGAGCTGCCCATGGTCAGTGTTGTGTCCCCAGTCTGCCATTCCTTATGGTTCCACTGCTCTCCAGTTGTGACTGTGTGAGTAAGCTGGAAACTGAAACTTTTCAAAGGGGTGTTTCCTATATCCAGCCCTGCCAAAAAGGTATTTGTCCTTTGAAAAAGAGAAAGTTTGTCTCTCTTCATAATTTGGCTGTTCGTCAGTGGCTCTGCTGTAAAAACAGTTAACGGAGAGGCTGATGTGAGAGTCAGGCCAAGTCCTAGCACTGCCCGTGTGTGAGGAATGAGTTGAAATAGTGCTCCTGAATTACATGTTTCTGTCTGAGAGAGTTGTGTTTCTGAGACGTGGTGCCTCCAGTTGGTGATTTCCTTCCCTGGCTCCTCCTTCCTTGCCTCCTTATTTGGGGCCATTTGGAAGAATGAAGATCTGGCCTAATATTATCAAGGATTTGCTTGAGACTGCATGCCAAATTAAAGGGAGAAAAATAAAAAGAAAATGAGTTTAGAGAACATGTTTATTTGAAAGAGACCATGCAGTTTTTGTTTTTGCTGAGAGCACGGTAATATGAGATACTGAGAGCCTAAGGTTTTAATGATATTATGCACCTAAGGTATTAAAGAGTCTGTAAAAGTGTGTCCAGCCCTATAAAATAATTTTCCTAGTGGAGCTGGTACCAAGATAAATGACAGCCTCCAGTGCTTGTCAGCTCTGTGGGCTCATTCCTCTGGAGTGCAGCTGGAACTGCCGCACCAGGAGGTAGATTATTGCCAATAGTCTCTGCTGTGCATCTGCTTTTTTTGTTGTTGTTGCTTTTTTCCCCTCCAAGTTAGGTCAGTGGCTGCCTTTTTGTCTCCTTCCTTCCCTGTTTCTCATTTGTGCGCCGTAGGGATACATATTGAATGAGCTGAGGAAAAACACGGAAGAAAATTGGTAATCCTAGCTAATATCCCCAGAGTTATCACCAACAGGTTAGACGACTTCTGTGTGAGGAGATTTTAGGGAGTTATTGTCAGCTGGTTGCTCTTACGTATCCTTCTTTTTTAAAGCTGGATTAATAGTAAATATGAAGATTGACATTCACTGTTTTAATTTTGGGAAGGGCTCAGTGATCCAGCTTCTTAAGAGCAGAAAATGAGTTTGGTTGGAGGGTAGAGAGCCTTTTGTTGCAAGCTTTCTGAGAGCAGGTCAGTAATACCACCCATAGGCTAAACCAAAAGCATTGTGCTCCTTGCTCAATAATTAAATGAGCTCCTCATTTCAGTGGCAGTGTCTAACCCAGGCTGAATCCAGCGAGCCCACCAGCTGTGTACTCGCTAGCACAAAGTTACTGCTATGATGTTGGACTGAATTTCTCCCAGTCATCCCAGTCTTATTAATGCCTCAGTGTGGCATAAAGCTTCATTCATTATTCATAATAATCCAGTCAGAGGGCACTCTGAGACCTGATAAATTCTCACCTAAATGACAACAGCTGACAGGGCCTAGGGTTTTATAGCCTTTCTCTTGCCATAGCAAGGTGCTGTGGGCAAAGGTCCAGAATGATCCTCTGCTAATGACCACTGTGATATATGAGCAGCTGCTGATTTTCTGACACGAAGTCTACTCTGCTGAGCATCCAACCCACCAGCCGTGAGCAGCGGATAAATATCTGACAGGCAATATACTTCAAGAACAGATCACGAAAAAAATCTGTCTCAGGTGGGAGAGAATAAAAGGGTTAATCCTGTGCTGGAGCACTGCAACATCAACAACAACAAAAATATCCTGGGGGCAGAAAAAAAAAACAAACCAGAAGTCTGTAAATTCTGGCTGTGCTGATGTGGAAATGAGAATACGATTCCTACTTCTGAAAACTCTTCCTTTCTGGCCCCCAGAGGGTTGAATAATCATGACTTTAGAAGCCTGTAAATTGCTTTATAAAAATCAATAATCATCTGCTGAAGGATATTAATTGCACTTTTTCACAAAGGGAAAAAGCTTCATAATATTTTATTGGTTTTTAATGGGCTCTTTGATACCACAGGAGGTAAGTGAAAAGCCTCTTTCTTTTGTTCAGGCACAGATCTAGCTTTTCAAAGGAATGTATGTACCTATTCGAGTTTTAACTTCTCCCTTGTGTTGCGGGTTCAAATTAAAAGCAGGTGGAGTCCTTTTATTTAGTCCTTCTGTTTTACTTTCAATGGTGAATATTTCTCTATTGTATCATCTTTTCTAAGCTATATTGATAAATGTATGACTTCTCCTGTGTTTCGTTGCCATGCAAATTGAGAGGTTAACTCTGGAAGTTTGACCTTATTGACATATAGCAGAAAAAAATCAAGCTCCAAGTGCTTCGAAACGATTCAGGACTGACCTGGCCAAGTCTAATATCTTTTGCTTGTTAAAGTAAGTATAGTGAGTACTCGTTTTTCACTGAGCCTCATCTTTGCTTTGGAATAATGAGCCTTTGAGGCTGTTTAATGGTGCCATTGTTGCATTTTCCACATCCACAGTGTTGGGTCTCTAGGCCAGGAGGACAATTGGTTGTTCTGCATAAGAGCTTTGCTCAATATGAATTTCTGTCCACTCCATTTAGCACCATTCAAGTGGCAAAAACAGGCTGCTCTGGCTTGGAACTGTAGAGAGCTGGAGGTGAAAAGGTGGTCTTTGCATGGCTGAAATTCAAGGCTGGAAATTCATATTTTTTCAGTGGTGTGTTTTGACTCTACCCTCTCCAGGATTTGTATCACAGTAACAGAGATCGACAAGGTCAATGAGAATGTTTTCACCTCTTCCCTCCTTGTGGCACTTTCTTGTTGGTTAAAGGAGACATGGACTTCACCCAGTTCCCAGTAGGTGGGATACCACCAGACAAAAGTCAGGTTAGGGGAGATGGGTCGAGTCTGGCAGTGATTCTTAAGCTCATCTTATGTTGTGAACTCAGAACTTCCGTGTGTTGTGGCTGTTGGGATCCTTCAGGACTCAACCATTGACAGTTACTTTCATCACCCTAGTGCTGCATCACTGTGACTTGCTTTAGGGACCAGCCTTTGAGGGCCAAAGGCCATAGAATTTTACCATCTACTGAAATTATAGGAAAGCTTCATTTTCCTGTCTGAAGTAATTCTGGCAACCTTATTTGGCCTTGTTTGGAGAACAGGTATTTCTACTACTTCTATTAAAAGTGACACAGACTATTTACATCTGAGGTGTGCCTGAACTCTAAGAAACCTCAATATATTCCAGACAAGTTTAGGTTTTGTTATGGGCAAACATTCCTGGAATATCCCATGGTTGCCGGAGCAACCTGCAACTGTAACCAAAACTTTTGTCACTCGTGCTGGGTTCTTCTGTTGGCCTCCTCAGACACTTCTTGCAGTAGAAATAAACAAAAGATGACCTTTACTTAGGGTGACCCACACTATTCTGTGACCACACAGAATACTGACTTGTTGAAGGCAGCCTGACCTGCAATTTTTCAGGCCAAGCTGCTGGGTTTTGCAGTCTCCCTCTGTTGTCTTCACCGATGTCTTCATTCCTTCTCCTTGTTACTGCTCCCCTGGATGAACAGAGTTGGTCAGTGCGTTCTTTATTTGAGTGTCAGGAAGGTGATGGGGAAAATGTTCTGATGGGTGTGGTAGACCAAGGAAGACTTTTTCTTGTTTATTTTTTCTTGTTGAAGTAGAATAGAAAGGTATGTCATTAATCCTCACGGACTCGAAGAGTCGCCTCTATGATCTTTTTTGACTATGCAGTCAAATCACCTCTAATGTTGGATTGCCTCACTCAAGAGTCCATCACTGAGTCTCTCCTGAGTTGCTGATGACTCTGCATTCTGCCTGGGGATTTACTATTACAATTTTTCAAATGGTTTTCTACCTAAGTGTGAAAATGGTGGTTTTCCTTGTGGTTTCGTGGCTTAATTAGGTTTTCTTTTTTTTTTTTCCAGTAGAACATGCATGTTCAAATTCATCTGCTTGAAGGACCTGGAAGTTACTTTTGTTTAGTTGACTCAAAATTTCCCACTCCCATAAGCAAGGATAGACAAAATATAGACAAAAAATATTCAAAAAACAAACTAAAAAGCATTGCAAAAATAAATTTATTAGAAAATAAAGGTGCATCAGTAAATTAATTATTTGTAGCCTATGCTTTTGAAAATCAAACTCTATATTTAACTTTGAACATTCACAGAATCATGGAATGATTTGTGTTGGAAGGGATCTGAAAAGATCATCTGGTTCCAGTTCCTCTGCCATGGGCATTGACACCTTCTGCCTTCCACTAGACCAGGTTGCTCAAAGCCCCGTCCAATCTGGCCCTGCTTCATTCAGTTTCCTCTCATTAAAAGCTTTGTCCACAGATCTCGAGTTTTCCTATGAAGTAATTTAATAAAAATTAATGAAGGAAAGCAAAAGTGGAGAGGACACTACACCCATCAAAGATGTACTCAGAGGGAGAAGACAGTTCCATCCTTAGTGCTCCCTTCACGGTGAAGATTTTGGTCCCATCCTGCAGGCATCATGTGCACCATGGAGCAGGAAATAAATGACTTGATTTCTCTTGTTCTCTGACTTACGGTAGGAGTCCTGCAGAGATTTAATGGTAAATATTTAACAAGGGGAACTCCTCTTTTCTTTTATGGTCTCGTATTTTGTAAACTGATTAATGTAATAAGGAAACAACAATTCCCTTTGGTTAAAGCCCTCGGTTCCTCCCAACTGGGAATTCTGTTCCTCAGCCATTTCCATTGCAGGGCTCTCCCAGTAGGCATTTTGGTTTGCCTCAAGTGGAAAACAAACAATTTATTTGACAGGAAGAAAATCTCACAACTAATCTTCCCACAATTAGAGGGACAACCAGGGCTATTTTAACAATCTGTAGACAATGTTTTTAATTTTGGTCAGTTCTAGAGCTCCTGTAAGACTTATCAGCCATCTAACACAGTTCTGTAATGTGCCCATGGAATGAGCTAAGTCCCGCCGTGATTCCCACCTTGACATGTGGTAGTAAACACAAGGAAATATTTTACCTCATAGCATTGTATCACTACTAATTTTCAGTAAATAAAATATTTCAGTGAGATTTCATACCATTAGAGAAATCAAATGTTCCTGGGATGTTCCCATATTTTCCTTTCTCTCTATGGACTCTCCATGTAGATTTTTGTGTATGTGTTCCCTAGGATGCTTTCGTGTTGCCATTCCAAGCACACAGTGCCAGGAAAGGCGTCATTTTCATTGTGCTCACTTTCTCATCTTGGTAGTTAAGAGCTGTAGCTAGTTGAGAGGCCAGAGAAATTCCTGGCACTCCCAGGGGGCCTACGGCTATTTAAATGAGCACCTGTGCAGGGGGGTTTTTTTGTTTTCTGGGAAGCCATTGCACAACCTCCATGCCCAAGTTCTGCTGAAGCTGGGTGTTTTAAGTGCCTGACAAACAAACACGGTGTTGCTTCCAGCTCAGTGGGGTATGCAAGTACCAGCCCGTACCCTTGGCCTGTGTGGATCCGTGACTCCCGGGGAATAGAGAGCTTACACCAGGCTGAGCTGAATCTGCAACACAGATGAATAAATTGGTCGTGCACAGGTTAAAGCCTTGCTCACATACCGGTCACGATACGCTTAGCAAATACCGTCTTCTTCTCTTCTATTCTTCTCTATGGAAAAAATGCAGAACAAAAACTGAATTCCAAAATGAAATCTGGTCAAGCTGAGTGGGTGCTTCCCTGGCTCTTGGCCATTACCAGAGGTGGGATTGCTTGAAGTCAGGCTCTCCAGTGTCCCAGAGTGTGCCAGAGCAATCTGGGCAGTTGGATACACCAGTGTCTCATGTTGATGCTCTTGGGGGGGAGTTGTTTTTTCTTGTTTCGTGTAGTACTGTGAAGTGCTGTGAATGCCGAGCTGTTTTTTGTGCTGTGGGTGAATGGGGACTTTTCATTTTGAATTCAAGATTCTGGGAGATAAAAAGGCAAGTATTTTTTGACAGTTCTGTGGTTTGTCTCTAGGCACATTGGGTGCTGATTTTCATTCCAGTACATCAAGGCAACTGTCTGAACTACAATCCAAACAGAAATTCCTCCAACAACAAACCACTAATATCACATGTAGTTCCAGTTGTTCACACTTTCTTGTGCTCTGTCTTTCCATGAGATCTCACGTCCCCAGCCCACTGCCTTGGGCTAATAGTTTGTAACAAAGCTCAATCTCTAAAATGTCCTATATAAATGGAGAAAGGAAGATCATAAAAGAGAAAGATGAAAACATTTACCACTCCAGCTCCCACACTTGGAGTCTCTCTTGAGTTTCCTGATTCATCAGCCAGTTAGGAGGGCATGCAGTCACCCATGCTGCCTGCCTGCTGTTGCTCTCTCCAATGCTACAGGGTACCATTCATCACAGACTGCTAGCTGAAGGATGCAGTGTCAATGCTGGCAATTGATCCAAGAAAACCTGCACATGTTATTGTACCTCACTAAGGGCCCTCTTCTTTTCTGCCTTTCCTTGTTACTGAAAAAATTAACCCGTGAGATTTTTTTGTTCAGATTGGAACAGGGAAAATAATACCTGCAGGGGGAGGAAACATTGTGTGTTCAGCCCATCCCTATGTCCTCATCTTTATTTAAGGCTGTAAATTAAGGAAAAAAAAAAAAAGAATATTTGCTGTCTTCTAGCATATGTGATTTAGGAGAAAGGAGATCTGGGGGAATTATCAGCTTGTAAGATTATATATTCGAGTGATAAAACTGAATTACCCAGAAGACAAAAGAAGCACTTGGGATACGGCATTGATCTTTTGTACCATCATGTGCATTCATGAGCTACACCTTGGGGCAAATCCCAGCCAAGTTCTGGGGAGGGATGGGGTTGGGGTGGGGTGGGAAATCTTGCTTTTCCTAGGTCAGCAACCCTAAATGTAATTGTTGTTCACAATAACACACTGTGCAGTACCCACTCATCCAGACCCATAGGGATATTCATGAAGTAAGGTACTATTAAATAGGGGCTCATGCTTTGACTCTGTGTTTGGAAATCTGGAAGTGAGAAAGGAAAGATTTGTTGGTAATTCAGACTCCCTTGGAGCGGGGCAGGAAATGCAGAAGCAGACAGTCTATAGGGCACCAATTTAAGTCATCCCAAGTCAACCATATCAATGCACATTTTGGTGTCCACTGGCTTAGGTGTGTGCTTACTTCCATGTAACTTGCTGAATCAGGACTGTAGGCAGTGTCCTGTCTCTGGTCCCATAAGGTACAATACCAAAGCAGGAAGTCAGGCAATTTTGAGGGGTTTTCTTTATAGCAAGCATTACATTTTATAGTGGTTTTCATTGAAAAATCTCAGCAAGCTAAGCTACAGTGATTAATTAAATTTTACAGCTACCCTGTGCACTAAGTAAACAGTGCATTATTATTTTTTGCTTTAATAAACAGCAAATGCGAGATGCAGAAAGGAAAGGATTTAGAAGTGTATCCAACCAGCTGGGGTGGCTCCTTCTCTCATTTGTAATCTCCCCTCTGACGCCTGGTAGGATCAGTATAGCTTTTTTTGGTAACTAGAGTCAGATGGACAGTTTCATCCTCAGCGTGCTGGAGATCAGAGGTAAACTCCTGGACAACAACCAGGACAGATTTAAATCTAACCCAAAGGAGAAAAAAAGTCCCCTTGTAAACGTAGTTACGCTTTTTTAGTTATTTTCTCCCTAAAATGAGCAGATCTTGGAGCTCATTGTAATCAGCATGACTATTTAGCCCCAAGGATACAAGTCTGAGCAGCAGATGTTGGGGGAGCCTTTGTGCCTTGCTGGATGTGGGCTGTACCTCAGTATAACCTCTCCTTGGTAGCTCTCAAAAGAGCAGGGATACCCCTTCCTGCCTGCCTGTGTTTGGGGCACAGAAGGTGTGTGAGAGAGCTCCCAGGTAAAGTGTGTTGGAAGAAGGGCAGACATGGGGATTCCTTTGGCTCAGCAGCTTCTGTGTGTAGAAGTCCTTGAATACAATACTCTCTTCCCATCTTGGAGGGAATACAAGGGATTTAGAAAAACACCACCAAAACCAAACAAAGAAAAAAGCAACAAAAGAGGGATATTGAACGTTTCAGAAATAAAATTAATGTTTCCTTCATAACCCGTAAGACAAGCACACAACAGAAAACTGTTCTGAGGGAACAGTTCCTGTACTTTGTGGTATTTTGAATGAATCGTTAGGGAAACACCTAATATTCTAAATGAGCATCATGGTTCTGGAATGGGTGGGTAGCTAGTGGTGGGACTTGGAAAGAGTCTGAGTGCAATAATGAAAGGAAAGTGTTACCGTACACCGCGGCAACATAGTTCCAGATATTGCCTTACACCAGGCCATCTTAGTTTGCAGTATAACATTGCGGCACCATCTGCAGTAATCACGCATGGGAAGAGCTACAACGGCTCACCGACCTTATGGGCAAGAGCTACAGTGGCTCACCGTCCTTCCCAGAGGCACGGTCGCCCAAGGCAGTCCAATCCTGGACTTACATGCGTAGGCTCCTCACGGCTCACCTGGGCACACCCCCGCCCAGGGATTACGCGCCGGCCGGCTTTTCCACTTCCCCCAAGTGGATTGCAGTCCCTGAGGCTTATACTGTCAGAGGCTTCCAGAGCTTCTAAGGCTCAGCCAGTTATCGCCGCAGTACATACAAACACAGGCACCAAATGTCGGAGTCCCAAAAGTCCAGCATAGAGTAGGGTGGCAGGCAGAGGCAGGCACCAGCAAGCAGTGGCAGACACCCACAAGCACCAGCTCAGCGGCCAGCTCCAGCTCAGTATCTACTGCTCTGTGATCCTACAGCACAGCCCTTTACAGCCATCATCCCTTGGGCTACTCATGTGCTTCTTGTTGTAGGAATCACCACACCTGCATTCAATGCTTGGCCTTCCCTCCTCCCAGGGACACAGCCACAAGCCATCAAGGACAAGGCTGCCCACAGCCTACTCCTGTAACCCCACAGAAAGCTTCACTAAAGGTTCTTAAATAGGGCACAAAGGTCACTTTCAGAAAAAGGGAGGTTAGGCCCTCCCCTGACCAGACATGGTGGTTGTTTCTGTGCATAGATAATATCCTGTACCTTGCAATGGGCTCTATAAAGTCCTTGCCTCCATGAGGAAAGTGTTACGGCTTTGGTTTAATTGTGGCAAGTGATAATTTCAGCTGAACTTACACAAGAGTGGCCAGTCTAGAGGAACTTCTTTACTATTTCCTAGCCTGCATCCCTGCAGACTCTATGAGATGAAAATAGAAGAAAAGCAGTTTTGCTTTTCAACGTGTGCTCTCAGCTGTGATGACTTTTGGATTGGCTGTAGCCTTCAGAGAAGCAGATGCATAGTCAGATGTAACCAACTCTCATCCAGTGACTTTCTCTGCTGCCTGTGCAGCAAAGTGTCCCCACTCATGCTCTTGGTGGGACACTCATCTTTTCACAAGGCATTTGCCTCTGTCAGCCAAAGGAAACCTCTCCTGGCAGAGCTGCCTAAACCTTGTTGAGCTGGAAGCTGTTCTGGGCGTTATTTACATTCAGCTAACTGAAACAGCACACCTGTCATTGGAGGTGAAACCCTGTATCGTGTGTGTTCACAGCCAGGCCAGCCTGGCCTCTCCAACACCACTCCTTTCTTCCCCTGTGCCTACACAGGCTGGTTTTATCCCTGTTTGCTGGACTTTGATGTACTTCCATAAAGCCCCATGCGCCATGCCAGGGAAGCACACGGAAAGATGCGAAGGGATTTCATAAAGCATGAGAAAGGTTAAGTCCTTTACCACAGCTGAATGCAGCTTTGCCTGTGGAAAAGTTTTTGTTCTGAATCTTGGTAACTCGTGGTTGCAGGTTAACTGGGCAAGTGGAAATGTGTCTTTATGGCACTGGTTCAGATACAGAGCCCGGAACTGCAGCTTTCTTTCCAGCAGGCTGGGGACAGAGGGAAGGAGAATGACTGTGCATGAGAGGCTGGGAGGCGTGACTGCAGGGTAACAAGAGAGGCAATGAGGAGTAAAGATCTGGAGTCGGATCCCAGTTTCCATGGGATGCAGGTGTACACGGGGGCCTGGTTCTGATTGCTTTTTTCCACAATAGAAGCAAGGGTTTGATGGCATCATGGATACAGGGACAAGCGTCTCCCAGACGGCAAAGGACCAAATGATACTGAATGTGGGAGGAGTTGGCAGCACCATAGGGGAATTACAGGTCTCGTTTGTCAGAGATCTATAGGTGAACTGCTGGAGTTCAGAGTGACTGTGGAAAAGCAGACTCTGAAATGAGGCAGAGATAGTGTTGGAAAATGCAAAGTCCAGCCATCGGGTTTGACGAGCAAGGCTGTTTTTTTGGGAGGGTAGGGAATTTTTCAAATAGGAAATTGCCACTGAGGTCATTCTGGCCATGCTTTAATATCTTGCTTAACCGAAATATTTACTTAACTGAAATGTTATTTTCCATTTTATTTGGTTATGTTCATTCACTGTCTTAATACAGTGTTTGAGGCTGTATTTTACTGTACAGTGGCCCCAAGATGACTGGCACTTAGGTCCAAATGAAGTGAGCGAGTGCTTTGCATTTTCAGTAGGAAATTTGAGGGTCTTAATTATTTAAACCTGGAAAGCATCATAGAAATGCATATTAAATGTTGTTTATGAAGTGAAAGATGGTTCTCAAAGTGCTCTGTCCTGTTCACCTTCTGTGCTAGTGCTGTTTTGGGAATGTGGCTGCCCAGAAACCTCTCACTGGTTACAAGCACTGCAGGGCTGAACCTGGAGAGATGTGTTTGCCATCATGAGACTGTTTGACCTCCGTGATTTTTGGATCCAGGTTTCCTGGGCAGCTTTGGGAATGCCACGCCAAATCCTTTTTCTTGCTCTGAATCGGCTTTGGCTGCTCAGAGCCTGGTACGTGGTACCATCTGCCTGGCTTATTGAATGTGTGAGGGTGTATAGCTGCTCTGGGAAAAAGGGACATATGGAAAATGATATTTGGTGAATCCCAGGAAAGAAAAGTCACGGGAAACCACCTAATTACCAAGGCTTAATAGCCAGTGAATCGACAGTAAGGAGCTTGGTCCTGAGGTCCTGTGGCATAAATGCGTGATTACGTTAACGCCCCACTGCTACTGGGATACTTTTGTGTTTACAGGCCTTTCTCCCTTATTGCTAGAGGCCTTCAAATCCCAGATAGTCAAAATCTCTATTCAGAGCTGCCTGCTGGGCGTTTAACAAGGGTCCTTGTAACGGGACTCAGTACAAGTACAAACATGAATGAAGAGTGCAGGGGCCACCACAGCACCACAGGCTGCAAGGTAGCCAAATGGAGGCAGCCGCAGAAAAGCAGGATAAAGTAGACAATGACCCTCGGCGCCTCAAGGCATTGCTTCAAAAGGTGTCAACACCAATTAAATTGTAAAGGCTCTGTCAGCTTCTGAAAAGTTATCTAGGCAGGGACAGAAAGTACAGAATCAAAGGGGCTGCAATGAGGTTTTGTGTGTCTGGCAGCAGAGCGGGCGTACACATGCTCCTGGCAGTGTGGGATCCGGCTGGGAGCCTCCCAAAGGCAGAGCCATGCTTGGGGTGGAAAAGAGGCAAGACAACCAGTGTGGGGTCTCCTGTGCCACTGGTTTTTATCAACAGCGGGGGTGTGTTTAATAACATGGACCAAGGTTGCTTAAAGAAAAAGCTGAACATTTCTCCCCCGTCTCAGTCAGGGGTTAATACATTTGAAAACTGGATGCAGTGTCTTCCCTGATAAATTCACTTTCTGCGTGCTCCTAAATTCACTTTCTGTGTGCTCTGAGGATTTTTAATTTGCTTGTAATAAGTAGCAGCTCTCAAATTTATTTTATTCATTGCTGTATAAAATTGCTCATTAGAAAAGGAAGTGGTGTTTTAGCAGCTAATTTCTTTTCTGTGGTTAGATATGTATAACTCCTAAATTCTCGTGCTGCCTTTCCCTTTTACTCGTGGGACTGTGACAGAGTCTCATCCTGTTCTTTAAATAAAATGGTTGGAGGTGTGGGGTGGAGGTGCACGTAGGCATTGCTCTGTGCCTTATTGATGAGGCTGTAGTGATGCACACAGATGTCTGCTGTGGTCTTTTCAGTGTGACAGTCAAGCTGTGGAGTCTAAGGCACAATGAAAGGGGGTAAAGACTCAGTTTGGTGCTCATATGTGGTGAGGGAAAAAAACCTGCATGTCTTCTGTGTGTAGTGCCTAAATTTCTATGCAAGAAGGTGAAATGTTTCATGTATAAACTAGTTTAAATGGTTTGTGCTAGAAGAAGGCTTCTAGAGATAATATTTATTCTTGTCTGTTGTTCATCACAAGAGTGCAAAAAGCTGTTTATGCTCTCTTTAAAACCAAATTTAAAATGTGAATTAAAACAAGGAATTCAAATTGTTGTTTTAAGTCCTAGAGTTTGCTCACGAAGCATTGTTACTGCAATTCACATGGCTGAGTGATGATGATATTAACTCATCTTTGTAGGTTTACAAAGCAAATCAAAGGGATGGTTCATATTTTTTGTACAGTGACTCCTAAATAATGTTATTTTGCCAAATCCCCCTTGGTATTGTAATAAATTGTTTAATGAAAAAATTGATTTGGGAGGAGGAATGTGAGTGGAAAGGTTTGGGAATACTGTTTAAATGAAAAGATATAGAACTAAAGGCTCATTGCTGCATTATTTTAAAGCATTTTCCAGAAAAGTATGAGATTTAATGACAATAATATAAAACCAACAGTCAAATTTGCTGGAATACATTCATCTATCTACAGACATTTTTTTTCTCTGATTAGAAGTCTGGATGGTGTTTGTTTTTCAGTATCTGATTATTATCATGTCTTCAGAATTCATACTTTTTGAATGTCCCGATGCCTGAGAAATCAAAAGGGCACTTTCTGACGAAATTGAAGGATGTGTCAGAAATATTCTGAGTCTCTTTTTCTGAGTAGCAGCTCAATTTAGCAAACATAATCCTCTGAAACTGGAGCAGAAGTACTTTAGGGGTGGGTGGGAGGTCAGGCTGAATCTGGCAGTGTTAGGCAAATGGCAGAGGAAGGATGCTGAGGGTCCCCTTCCCTGGCCTTGCCAAGACCAGAAGCTTCCTGGTGTCAGTGAGGAGAGCAGGTGTATTTTGTACCAGCCGCGAGGACGATTTCTTGAGTGTTTTGGGCAGTCAGCCATGCCCTGTGGCTGTCCCAGCTGTGCCAGTGGTGAGCAGCAGCCCGGCAGAGCAGCTTTGGCACAAATACCCAGCCCATCTCCGAAACCCATCTGAAACTGAGCAGCCCTGACGAGGGGAAGAGCCTGTGTCTTTTCCTGCTCTTATGGAAGAGCTGGCAGGGGAAGCTGGCCTTGGCAGCAAATTTCTCTCTGTGCGTGAGGATTTCCAGGCTTTGCACAGGAGTCAGGACAAGCTTTTGGGGCGACACCACAGTGCAACTGAGTGCTGTAAGCACTGGAAATGCACAGTGAGCAGGAGTTGTGAGCACACACCATGTGCAGGCAGCAAGAGGCTGGGAGGGAAACAGGAGCATGCTTGGACAGGTGCTGATCAGTATTTCTCCACAAATGGTGATGAAAGCGTGGCTGTGCTTTGTGTAGGGAATGAGGAGAGGGATGTGCCAGAGCTGCCATGTCTGCAGTCATCACAGATGCTGCTGGAGGGTTGCTCCCCACAGGTGTAACTCAGGGAAGGGGGATCATCGCCCCAGTTACAGTTCAGTACCAATTTCATCCTGCCCATTTGTCAGCTGTTTCTAGGTAGCTGCCAGGCGGGAGAGGAGAAGTGGGATTATTTTCACCCCCCTACTCTTAAAACAGTGTATTGCAAATTGCTGTACTTCTGTGCAAAGGGGGAGAATACATCCCAGCGCTGCTCTGCTGCTGGCTCAAAGGCAGCGTGGCTGGGAGCTGGGCTGTGCTCCTGTCAGCCTCTGTGTCCAGGAGACAGCGTGGATGCTGTGCCTCACCCCCAAACTCCCCATAAGCAACTTGTAGCAGGCTTCTCCAGTTTACAGGAGAAAAGGGTTAGTGTGCAAAAGGCCACTGGATTATGGCAGGAGAGTAAAAATCAGTAAGGTTTTGCTGAGGTTTGGGGTAGAATTCCTCAATCTAACGTTGGTTTGCTTTGTACTGATTAATTTTTCGTGTGGAACGAAAGAGCTGAGAAAGAAGATATCATTTCCATATAGTGTTTTGCTCTATAAAGCAAAAGCATTGGAGAATGGTGAGAGCATCAATTTTGTTGGTAAATAACAACATGATCAGCATTGCAATTTTTGCCCTTCTGTGGACATCGAAAGAAATTGTGCAAAGGGATCACGATTTTACTGCAAAGAGAAAATAATGCTGCTTCTTTAAAGAGTTGTCGCGGTGTGGGCATTCCTTGATATTTAGCAAAATTCCTCTGTCTCTCCTGGCCAGCGAGGGGAGAAGCAGGACCGTGCTGTCCCTCGGCCGGCAGGCAGGGAGGGAGGGACTCCTGAGCATCCGAGGGCTGCTCCGACTGCCCTGCCTTTGTGCAGCCACACAGCACAGAGCAGGTTTTACATGGCTGAATGCATTGTAAACTCTGTCACTTCAGGGTATCGCCCACTTAAACAACATCCTCATCATTTTTCTTAGGAAATGATCTGAGACAAAATATTGAATTATTTACAGTACCGCTGGGAGAGGGAATTGATTCCTTGCTGTATCAGAGAGAAATAGCTGCTCTTTTGAGGCTTGATCCAAAGCCTGGAGAAGTCAATGAGAATCTTTCCATTGATTTCAATAGGCTTTAGATCATGCTCTTATTCACTCATCAACTATTTCTCTTTAGTTTGAACAAAACAATGCAGCCTTTCATTGCTGTACCTGAAGGAAATACATTCTGTCCTGTTCTGCTGAATATAAAAAATCACTTATGGCCTGCCGAAATAAGTAAGTAGCAAACAGCCTTCTGATACTGCTGAAACTTAAATTTATCCCCTCTGCATTTGGAATTTTTCTAACATGTGCACAGCTACCTGCATATGTACATTTTAAACTCAATATGTGATCTTGTGATAATGTTTTCTTTCTTTGCAATTAATTCCTCTTGTTTGGAATCAGAAGATGCATACTACTTTTTCTAGGCTTTCATATGTGTTTCAGCCTCTTTGCTGCCAAAGGAAAAACTGGAGTAGGCTTTCATTAGTTTCCAATTTCTATCCTGTTCCTGGGAAAGTCAAAATGCAGCATCTCTGTTGGACAGCACCGAAATTTTCCATTTTGACACCAAGCCTGTAAGGAGTAGCCAAGCTAGGCAGGGCTTCTGCAGCTGCCAGCAGCTTTTCCAGCAGCCTCTCTAAAAACAGAGATGCAAAAATTATTTTCTTGAATGTCTGACTACACCTTCTTTTTTCTTGTGCTGTGCATGTTTCACCAAAATTTAGCCACATGCAAACAGCACCATTCCTATGTGTGCTTCCACAAGGGAGCCCGAGAGCAGATCCATAGTTTGCTATCTATAGAAAATAACTCAAAAATGGACCTAACACGAATATAATAGGAAAATAAATAACAGGGTGTGCCATACTCAACTTTTGACCTCTTAGGCTGTGCTGGAGTCAGGAGCAGGGTAGATTCCTTGCTGACCACGGGCAGTGTCCCTGCTTCTGAGTGCAGGCAGCAGAACACACCTGAGGGCTCTTCTGAGGTGGATGGAAATATGGTGTAGGCTGCAATTAGGAGAAGTGACACCCCTGCTTCGTGGCTCAGCCTGCAGGCATGGCTGAGGGCTTGTGCCAGGGTCCAGCTTGGGCACCCCAGGGCAAGCCTGAACCCTGGGGAGGGGGCTAGAGCCAGCCTGGGCTCTACAGCAAGAAGCACATCTTACAGAATTATGTTCTATTCTTCAGGAGAGCAATTTCGTCACTTTAATAATTTAATGTTTTCAGTAGGTTTTGCTTCTTACCTTGAAGGAAGTGTTTTCAGCTATATAATTGTTCTCTCATCCAGAGGGACTCCTAAACAGCAGATTTTTAGTACACCCAACAATGTTATTCAGAAAATGGGTTGTATCAAATTGTAAACATTTCAAAGCATAAAGAAATCATGAAAGCAAGATGAGGTTATCACAGCAGGGACAGAGTGGTGTGTTAAAGCACCACCTGTGAAGACTCCTGCTTTTGGGAGCTATCTCTGCAGTCAAAGACTGGTGAAGAATTACGGACCCTTTAAAGAAAAAAATTGAAAATATTATTGATATTGCCCTATGATGCCTGCCTACATGTAGATTAATGGAAAGACTGGACTGGGTTATTTTTGGTTTTAAGACCTGTGAGGCAAAAGTTGAAAGAAGAGAAGCAGAGTGTGGTTTCAGAAAAATGCCAGTCAATTTTTATAGCCAGAGGGTTTCTGTCAGGGAAGAGGAGAAATAATAGCTTATATAAAATTCGGAAGTTTTATAAATAATTACTAATACCAAAATATCCATCAGAATCAATCACAGAATTGGTAACAGGAGCACACTGAAGTCTTGGTACAAGTTCTACTGGAGGTAATCTGATTGCTTGCCTTGATTTTTTGGGGAGGGATGAGAGCAATGGAGATATTGCCAAAGAATTTGGGAGAGAAACCAAGATATTCCAGCTAGCAGTCCTTCCAGCGTGGCAGTCACAGGGCAAGGCATGGAGGCTGTAATATTGAGAGATGTTGCTGAGAAATTCTGGGAGCCATTTTGGGGGGAATTTACCGGCTCCCTTTGTCGCTGAACTTCATCTCCCAGCTGAGAGCTAGCAGCGAGCTTGTTCTGTATTTCAAAATTTCTGATGCTGCAGAGAGTGGATTATAGCCTGTTAGTAAGATATAAGCATGTTGATAGCTTTACCAACATGAAGGGAAATAAATGAATCCTCTTTGGATAGGATAATTAATCTTTGAAACCCGAAACTTGCCAGGATGTAATTATTTAGGCAAGTGAAGCAAGAAGGATATAAACTGTTAAATAGCGCAGTAATATTATAGAAGGTTTCATTTTCAATGATTTTAATTAAACTCTGAACCAAACACATCTATTTTAAAAAAATTCTTCAGCATTTCAGATGATGGTTATTTCTGTTACCTCTTAAAATCTGGAACTTACTGACAGGAATCTTTGTGATTTTTGTAGTTGCTCAAATCTACTTTGTCTTTAAGTAGGTGATAGTTTAGCAGATAAAAAAGAGTTTCTTTCCAAGAGCAAGGACAGGAGCAGTTGTGGCAAGAGACAGTGGTGGGTTTATTTTCCTACCCCATTCCTGCATAAACCGTGTCTTTCCCCTTGCTGCTCCCCTTGCACTGCAGTAGAGATTAAGGAAAGCAGAACAGCTTTCAAAACAAGCTGACAAACCTGGTCTCCAAAGCAGGCTGCCTTTATTCTGAGTCTTATTTTCTACTAATTAATTGTCTTTTATTAAAAATTTTTTGTCCATGCTGGTGACTAAAGTTGGCAGTATTTGAATGAACCATTCTACACAGATACACAAACAGACTGAATTTAGAGCAAAACAGCTTTATCATAAAACTGGATTTATTATTTCCTTGAAATATGAGAGTAAAAAGAAGATTACAAGACCTAAAAATGTGGAGATGTGTGTGTGAGTGTGTAGATAACCAGTAAGGAGTCAGACTGAATTTCTGGGAGTCACCAGGGGTGGCTGAGGCTGAGATCTGCTACGGCTGTGCTGAGATCTCTCTGGATAAGAGCTCGCAGGCTGGGTAGCGCTTCAGTCTCTTCACAGCACAAAGCCAGATCTCTGACTTGTTTGCTTGTAAAATTTCTCCTTCAAAAAGAAAAAGTTCAGAGCATTCAGTGGAGTTAAAAAATCTGTCAGTGACTGATATTTTTGTAAATACAGAAAGAAGGGAAGATAATATTAGACTCAGATGTCTCATCATTTTTTTTTCTTTCTTTCTTTGGCTGTATTATAAACTTCAGTAAAACTGTGATTAGCCCTGGCTGTTTGTATATCTTGACAGCTATAGATAGATACTTTGTTATCCATTTGTAAGCTTAAAACATTAAATAAATGAGCTGAAAATGGGGTATTTATTTTACTAGTGCCTACTTCGCATTTGTACTTGGTAAATTGGAAAGATATCTGGGTTTTTTTACTTGTGTTTCTAGGAAAGCATTCCTCCCTTGTAGAAATTAATTTTGTGGTTAACATTTCAATTATAAATTGAAATAGGACTATGCAATTTGACCGAAATTTTGATACGGGTGCAATTACCTTTAGTTCCTTCCTTCCTGTATAGGATTGAATCTTACTCTCATTTACATTAAAGATGTAAATACCTCCATATGAAAGCAAACCATATGGATTTTTGGGTTTGGGAATTTTTACTTTTTTTTGCATATAGGAAAGAAATTATATCGAGAAGGTTTAAAAACCCCTTGTTGAATAGATGCTTCACAATTAACAGCCGTGATTTTGCCTATGAACAATGGCTAGAATTCTGCATTGTGATTGCTGGTTATTAGAATAATTTTTGCTCAATCATCTGTTTCCTTTTATTGTCTTATATGCAGTTATTTTCATTAGAATCTACAACTAATTCATTTGCTGAGTTGAGATGACTTGGTCTTGGAAAATATTTCATAATTACAAATATTCATATATCCGTCCTCCTATCTTTGGCAAGTTCAGCTTAAAAATGTTCTTTATTATTTGTTGATGAATAATATTCAGATTTGGTTGGGTCAACACTGCTGACTTAAACCCACTGCCATTTTCAAAAATATGACTATGAATTTTTTGCTGCTGGAGTCCCTTTCTGGAAGGAGACCTAGTTCATTAGCTGACGGGAAATGGCATAGTTACATTGAAAACAATTTTCAGTAATTGATTATCTGGCTGATTCAATTTCCAGTCTTGGCTCCCACTTGGACCAGATGCAGTATTATCTCTCAATATAACTCATGGTTAAATTTTACTGAAATGATATCCCTATGAAATTTCTATTTGTGCAACAGACTTAGTATTTATCTATCTATCTTGTTAAAATCTAAAATAAATTGGGGCAATCCCATCCCACATTCAGGAAAGTGTCCTATTTTTGGTCTCCATGCCAACTCTCTGGAGAAGTGTCTACTATTTTGTACCATCATTATGAGTACATTCTCTTGTTACAGATAATAAACCTGCTCTCCTTTCTATCGCCCTCGTCTATTCATTTAAAAATTGTTTCATTTTTACAACACTAATGTTATTCTCACCAGCTTGGCAACCCTGGGATAATAGCATAAATCAGTGAATTATTATTTTTGTTTAAGGCATTTCTAATTTTTAATTAAAAAGAAAAGTCAGACTCTTGCTGATCACCTACAGGATTGTGACTCTCCATGGTTACCTGTCACTCAAAGAGATCTAGCTCTGAGGAATGCTAATTAGCACTGTTAAAGCACTGGTAATTGAACTGTGGAGACAGCCTGCAGAAGGAGGCTGTTTGCATTCAGCACTGCTTTGCCATTTAAATGGACGAGTACGGTCATGAAGGTACGGTGGATAAAAGCAAGAAAAGCACTCAGGCTGTAATTTTTCATTTTGACTTCAAAGTTGTTTACCAAAATGTTTCCTAGAAACGAGCGCCCGCACCAAAAAAGTGTCAGGCAACTTCACTGACAACCTACGCCTCAAAAATGCACAATGCCCTTCATCTCCAGCTTCCCTTGGTGCCTGGAGCAGCTGCTTGGGGCACTGGAGCTCGAGATGCTGCCTGGGATGACCCATGCTGCTTCCCACTCAGTGCTGGGCTTCCAGGCCAGAGATTAAAAATTAAGGAAGCACCAAATTTAAAACAAGCCGCAGAAAAACCCTGAAGGAAACGAGTGCTCCCACTGTGGTTGATGGCTCTTCCAGATATTTATTTGACTCCCAGTGCTGTGGTATCCACGTGTCCTGGAGTAAGGCACCTTCCATCATAGTCTTTACAGGGTTTTTTAGAAGCTTGCTGAGGTGAGGCAGAATGTCTCTTGGCACAGTAGAAATGAAACTCGAGGGCAGGCTGATTGGCACCTTCAGATGGGCTTGGTTTTTCATGAAATGTAAATACTCAGCATCTCCTGAATATCTAATACTTTTCTTGCAAGTACCCCAGAAGTGAGGTAGCCATGTCATGCTGATCTTTGTAGTCTCTTGCTTGTGTGATCTCTGTTTCTTTTTCCTTTGTACAGGTCAGTGTCTCAAACTATTCCCCATGCCTTCAAAGACTCAAATGTTTCTTTAGTTTAGCAAATATGAACAATCTCATTCAAAAGTATGAAGCTGTACAGTGCAACATTTACATGAGTCATACATTTAGATGCCTTGGGAATACTGATTTTAAACTGTGTCATTCTGCTAATAGAATCATAGAATATCCTGAGTTGGAAGGGATCTACAAGGATCATCAAAGTCCAGCTCCTGGCCCTGCAGAAGGCAACCCCAAGAATCATACCACATTGCCAGAGAGCTTTGTCCACAGGGGTGAAATTGCATTTTTTCTGTTTGTCAGGTAAGGGTGTGCACATTTTAGTACCTGCAAGATCATGAATTGGTCATTTGACTATGTGAAGTGAGTATTTGCAGCATATGAGAGTTAAACTTTGTTAAGCTGTGAATATTTCAGAGAGATACTAACTTAAGTATTTCAGGATACTTTTGAGTAAAAAAGCAAATACATGACAATGCAGAAAGTTTCCAGGTGTTATCCGCACTGATGACTTAAACTTGAAGTCCCTTTTCTCCTAAGTGGAAGACCTCATCTATTCTCAATGGATAAAACTGACTCCAAATCTCAGTGAGGCCAGGACTTCATGAAGACATTTCAGTGTGTGAAACTCTTAGATGAGGAGCATGCAAACGCTACCTTTATGTATCCCCACCTTTGTTTTTATTTATCCAAAACTGTTTGTGTGTTAGATGTTCCTAGCATTTTTCATTTTTGCTGCTTTGTGGAAAACAGTATGGATGCACATTTTCCATGTCATGAGGAGAAAAAAGGTTGATATTTTCATGTTCATGTGCTGGCACATTCACCATGTTTTTTCTCACAGGCATTTCACAGGATACACCGTCTCTTTTAGCCTGCTAACCGTGGCCTGTGCCAGCTGGGTGGAGAAGGACACACATACCTTTTCACACGATTTACACTTTGCTATTCAAAAATACCAGGGGAAAAATTCACATCCCTACGTGTTCTCAGGAGTTTAATGGCACATCACTGGCTTTTAATCTGAATCATCTCGGGCTGTTGCCTTGGGAGTACTGTCTTTTTTCACTTATTTGCAGGTTGGGTCTGAAGGGGGTACTATCTTCCTCTCTTTTATGTCAAGCTGTTATCTGCTTAGACATTTCTCATGACTCTTTGTCTCTGAAACACTTCTTCCATGCCAGGACCCCAGTGAAATGTGGGCAGGGTGCAGCGTGTGTCCAGTATAGGGCATTGTACAGGGTCCAGACCCAAAGTGAAGGGCACAGGGCAGCTGAGCTCTTGACGGGTCATTTGCAGCATGGCACGGTTCCCCCAGTGGTGATGCCAGGCTGAGCATCCCCACTGTGGAACTCCTTGCCAGGAATGCCTCAGGGTGCTGTGGAGGCATTGCTGCTTCTCACCATGACTGGGCACCTGCTGGAGCCTCTGGCAGCTGTGCCCACGTCCCTGTGTGCTGGCAGGCACCTGAAAATAAGAAGGGAGGTTGCCCCTAGCTCCCACCTTTTAGTTAAGCAAGCAAACAAAATCAGTCTCAGAAAAGGATGCTCTGACTTAGCTACCCCAAAGAAAGCCTGAAATCATTTTGATAGTCCAGGCATCCAGCCCTCACATACATGACATTAGCTATCCCCTAGTTTAGAAAGCCTGCTAGTTAGGGCATAGGTTGGTGGCTATGAAGACCATATAGAGCCTCTAATGGGAATAGGGAGCCATGGCTGACAAAGGAATGAGAGATGTTGTATCAGGGTCTCCAGAGGCACACGGGCTCCCATGAGCCAGTGTTTGGCTGGGAGGTGCTGCTGTTTCTGCAGCCCATCATGGTCTGGAACAGTAGCACAGTACAGCTGTGGGAAGGTGTGGGTTTTGAGACTAGACCAACACTATCAGCAAATAGACTTTAAGGTCATTTCAATCAGATAGTGACCTACTGCATGTCCCAGTCATCTAGCAGGGTGAGACAATGTAGAAAGACTTATTTTTGGAGATCTGGGATGGCAGTCACCACATGCATCTCTGCAGCGTTGCAGGTAAGATGCTATGGGGAAACAAAGAACTTCTTCCTCTGTGGCTTGAAAGCTATAGTGTCATATCAAATGTGATTTTGCTCTTCCTCGTCTGTCTCCAGAGAACTACACTGGTTCGACTCACACAAAGGACCTGAGTTTTCAGCTCAGATAGTTTCTAAATTTGTAAACCATTTGCAACTGTCAGCATCAGGTGCATTGAGCAGAGGAGCCATATTTCTGTGGGGAATGTGGAAATGTGGAATGCTGGAGCAATAGATATCTTGTTTATTTTAATCAGTGTTAAGAAGAAAAAGCATTTGAAACAGGAAAATTAGACAGTGACTATTAAATTGGCATTTTGCCTCTGCTGACTTGCCAGAAAAGATATTGGTGCTACTAACAAACCCAAAGGCAAAAAGAACAGGTGACTTACCTGCTGTCACTCAGCATGTGAAAACCAGAGATGAGGCACTCGTTGTCTTAAAACCATGCCCAGTCCATTAGCTCAGGCTTCCTGACACATAGGCTGTTAGCAGAGACAGATAATAGGAGTAAGAAAAAAATCTGATGATACATTATTTGTATCTGCCTAGTCTTTTCCAGGGCAGAAAAGCCTTTTGCCACTTAGAACTTGTCTGCAAAGGGATATTTGCTGTTACGATTCTGTCAGTGTAATAATTATATTGCATTCAAAGCAATTTAATCTGAACTGCAGATAAGTACTTCAGTACTAGGAGTTGCATCAGTGACTGTAGCAGTTTAGTGCCCTGTTACAGGCAGGATAATTGCCTCAGTAAATCTCCCCTATGTTGACAGACCCTTAGACAAGCAGAGCAGTACCCATTTCGCATAAGTGGCCACATTTCAGAGCACAGACTTGCCCCCAGTGCCAGTGACACCGGCAGTTGGATTTTTGATCAGTGGGATATGCAGACACCCCTAAAGCAGCACGTGGCTGGATTTCACACCCGCCGTGTGGTGTATGGTTGGGTGCCTTGTTTTGTGAATCAGGCCAAGCAAATGCACACAATGTACTTCACAGGAAAAGCCAGTACAAACGCACAGCTGGTTTTGCACCAACAGTGATTTTCCAGTACTTTTTATACCAGACAAAAGGTTGCCGTGTGTCCATTTAATTTGAATGCACAGAGGATGCTGGAGGCTGGATCCTTTGCTCCTGTAAATAAGCATTGCTCCATTCTCTTTGGTGCCTTTGTGTTATGCTGTCACCTGATAACATTTGTTTTACTTCTCCGGCAAAAATCTATAAAAGCCTTCTGCTTTTGCAAGTGAACACTAAGTAACTGTACCAATTCAAAAATAGTTTAATATGAACACTAAGAAACCTTTCTCTGCTAATCACAAACAAACCTGGGTTTACTTCTCTGTATATTTGTATTCTCTTTTCAGTGGAGTTTTTGGAAACAGTGGAGTTTGAGATGAGCTGGACTGAGTGTCTGTGCAGGCACCCTTAGCTGCTGTATGCAGCAGTGCTGCCCAGGTGCCTGTGTCACATCCTGCCAGGCTCCAGAGAGCCACGTGCCTCTGTGCTGGGGGGGTTAGTACCTGATGTGCCAGCCTGATGGAATTCGTTATCCTCTTCAAATGGAGTCTGCTCCAGCAGGGAGAAGGAAGGTTCAATATTTAGAGCTGCTGTGTCCCCCAGACTATTGCTTTTTGGGGTGTTCATGTGATGGTATAAGTGTTCCCTGGTGCATAAACAGCTGGAGGCTGCTGGGCAGCTGGAATTGACAGTGATGTGCTGGGGGATGTAGCTGCAGCCAGAGCGCTGCTCGCCATCAACTGCTGTGCTGTGCTGTGCCGGGGGAGGGACACCAGCCCCAGCCCCCCGGGCTTCTGTCCCCCAGGAGCTCCCCTACAGCCTTATTCCCTACCAAAGTCAGCAGGTAGAAATATGTGACTTCAGCAGGTGCTGGCCCACAGCTGCTCAGCACTAGAATATTTGCATTTTGTTCTTCTGTGCTGTTAGAGCAGATCTGGCCCCATCACCCTTAATACTGAAAAATTTAGCCATTTGATTTGAATATCACATTTCCTCTTCTGATTGTTAAGCCATTCCTAAAATAGACTTGGAAACCAATTTGCAGTTTTGTCCCTGGAGCTCTTACACTGGTTGTGGGACAAAGAGCTTTGTGTCAAAGAGATATCTACCTCCAGCACCAGGCTCAAAGAAAAAATGATAATAAAACACTTTAAAGAATGCATTTCACAGTTTATCCTTGGTGTGAATTGCTTCTTACACTGTGAACTTTCTGGACTGTAGGGCTGAGAATTTTCCTTCAAGTCTGTCCTGGTTTACAACCAATACAGGTCTCCGAGCAGAGATGGCAAAGCTTCTGCTCCGAACTCCAGAGAACGTGGAAATGGAGCTCTAATGAGTCCGTCTGTCCTGTGACAGCTTTCCCAGCAAAACAACAAACTGGCCATGCTCTGGTTGAGGACTAGAAACCCTGAGGGGATACTAATGTGGCATGTACTCACTTCCTGATTAACTATACCTGCTGAAAAAGCTTTTTTGTTCTTGGGATCTTATGAATTGCTCCAGTCTGAAGGATTACATTACAGAGCAGTTCATGAGTATGGCATTTCCTGGAACATATTTAAAGAAATATGGTGCAAGTGCATATATTGGCATACAGTCTTCAACCTTCCTGTAAATGAAATATTACCAAACCCAGAAAACAACTCTCACAAAGAAAAAAGCCCCAAACTATTAAGGGTCTCTGAGGTGTCTAAAACTAGGTGTGGACTAGGTTATAAAGTGCATTTTGTTAGTATGACACTTTCAGCTTGCTTCTGAAATCAGTTCAAATTGCTGTTATGCAGCTATATGTTTTCTGGGTTAATGCTGACATTAGCTCAATGTTACATTTGAGGAGTTAGATGCTTCTTTGCAATGAAATGCAGAATTTTGGCAGGTTGTCCACAGCTCTGTGGTTGCACAGTTTGGAGGTGTCCATGCCTCTCAGGTTGAATTCACTAGACTCTGGTAGCAATCTGAGGGAGAGCTCCTACGGTTTTGCGAATATATTTCAACTCTCTGGCTGTTCCACAGCCTGGGTACCTTTGGAGGATTGTTGTTGAATTCGTATCTAGCAGGTAGATATGAAGCCTGCTGAGGCCAGTGGGATTTGTTTCCATCATTTTCTGGGATTAGTTTCCATCATCTTCTGTGGATGTCTCTGGTGCCAGGTGACTTCCTCCTCCCATGCCTTGTGCAGCCCTGCAAGAGGAGGTGCAGGGGCAGCTGCAGAGGTGAAGGGAGCATGGGTTGAGAAGGGCCGTGGAGGGACTGCATGTTTTGGAGCAGGGAATGCAGACAGAAAACTTTTTTAAAAGCTTTTTCAGACTTTAGTTATAAATCAAAATATGTAAGTAAGCTCTTGAGAGAAGGTCCAGCGAGCAAAAAGCTGTTCACAAAGAAATATCCTTGATAATTTTAAACTGAGGCAACTGAAGAGAGTTGCGGGTTTGGTGTGGTTGCTTATCACCAGAGATAGTGGCTAAATTGCAATACAATCTGATTAATTCAGCCTTGTTTTCTCCATGTGAAATATTAATGAAAATTCACGCATACCATGTTTACATTTGTCAGATAAAATTCTCCCTGAATTACTTAGCTCCACTTCTAAGGGCCGAGCAGCAGTGCTTACAGTGAAAATACTGCTTCAGGCTCGAGACCAGTCATTGCGACTCTCTAATGCTCTAGAAGCTGTCCAAACAACAACCAGCTGCAGGTACAGGAAAACTGGAAATATCAGCAGTTAAGAAAGCCACAGAGTGGTGCTAAAGGCACGTCCCTCTCTGCTGAGGTGTGGTGGTGGCAGCAGGAGGGTGCCAGCCTCACGACTCCCCCATGGGAAGCAGAAGCTGTGCAGAGGGACACACGCTCCAGGTGTCTCAAAGATGTGTTTCAGTCACTAGGCTAAACACAGCCTTTCTGGCTAAACAAAATCCCCAATGATATCCTACTAAAAATTATGTTAATTTTCAAAACCATGCCAAAGAGGTTAGTTTTCTCCTTTTAAGCACCTAGTTTTAAAAAGATTGTATCCAGCTTGAAGCTGGGAGAAAATTGTATAGAAAACCTGTTTTGGTGAGGAGAAAAGTATAAGGGAAGCAGTCACATATTGATAATGAATGAAGTCAATGTGAATGAATGGACTAAATTTGTTAATATCGCTGCTGGTCACTTTCCCCTTGCTACTGAATTGTGTAACATCAGCTCCCTGTTTGTCTGAGCAGAGCAGCAGTTGCAGCTGGTGTATTTCAGGCCGACTCCCAAGCAGGTGGTGGCTCCTGTTTCGTAACTTTCTCTTCTGTTTTAAGCAGGCACAGGAGGCTGTTTTGCCGAAGACATTGAGCATCGCCTACAGACTCTTTGGCACCAGTTGAAGATTATTTTTCGTACTGGTGGGGGTCAGGGGCCTTAGGTTTCAATTAAGACCCCACAGCCCTTGATATCATGCAAACATAAGTGCAAGGCAAGAGACTGAAAAGCTAAGTAAAAATCCAAGATTACCATTGCAATGCCCCTGACAGAGCTGAGAGCACATCACAAGATCCCTGAGTTTTGTACCAACCTGCGGGATGGTCTGAAGAGGCAGGGTTGTAGTGGCTGCACACCAGCAGGAACAGGCATACAGAGCTGTAAAGTGAGCAGTGCCCATCATCCCCATGTATTACTGAATCAAAAGGAACAAGGAACTTTACAAACCTACAGCCAGCCTGAAGCATTGCTCTGCAGAAGTGTTTTTTATTCAATATAAGGAAGCAGTAAGTTGCTATAATTATATCTTGAATTTATTTACCACGACTTTGAAATGTTGCTGTTCACTCTGGCACAGGCATTTAAACAGTTTCCAGCACAAATCTGGGAAAGACAATATCAAGGTTTAAATTTTCCATCCAATTCAGACCAGGGGTTTGTCTTCCTGTCTGAAGCAAGGGTGTCTTCCCTCTGGTCTGGGAGGATATGGAACTATCAGGCTGCTACAGACAGAGCAGACCTCTAGTTTTCCCTTTTTCTCCACAGTTCTTTCCCTGTCTGTGGAAAACTTAGCTTTTCCCTGGCACTAGGCCTGGAACTGTGGCTGTGCCTCTCAGGTGACAATCCTAAATCTCTCATTACTGTCTTCCCAGCCAAAATGTCTTTTATGGGTCCATGTAAGCACAGAAGAGCATGAAGAACATCTGGAGGAAAAGATGCTTGTGTGCAGAGGGCACTGCTGTGGTGGTTTGGGTGCACTGTTGAAAGGGCAGGTGTGGGTTCAGGGTGCCTCCTGTCCTTTGGAAGAATGGAGTTATTACCACGTTAGAAGTGTGTACGTGGCCTACACAACATCCTCTGATCTATAGCAAGCAATTATTTTCCTTTCTTTTTACCGCTTGCAAGTGAACTACACTAGTACAGCAGGAGGGTAGGCAGGAGTTATGCTTTTTACAGACAGAAAGAGTTAAAAAGAGTTGGAGCCAAAGCAATTCTATGGTTGTTTTCCAGTCCAGTTTTCAGACTGGAAACTGGCTGAAAAGTGAGTGTGCAGCTGGACACGAGGTTGTATGGCCCATGATTTTTAGAAGAGCCACAAGCGATTTTGCAGATTTTCCGTGAGAGTGTTGGTACAGATGGCAAGACTTCCACAGGGATTTGCTCCAGGTCTTCCCCTGTGCCTCTAGCAGGTGTCATGGGGAAGCCTGGAATATCTGAGCCTCGGGGATGATTTAATTCCTTGCTTCTGCCCTGTCATTTAATCTCCATTGTTCTGCCTTTTCCCTGCGAATATGGCTTCTGACAGTATGTTCGCTGCCTTCTCCGTCAAGATCACTTGTGCCTTGCTCTAGGGACAAGTGACATAAAGCCCTTCTTGCTCAACAAGCGAGGCCCCTTGTGCTGCCATTACAGAGCTCTGACTGAATGCAAAACCCAAGCTGGTATTGCTCATACTTAATCAATTGTGTCACTGCCGAGGTATTGGTAATTCCTGAGTTGTGCCTGCTAGGCAGGCTGGGAAAATAGTAAGGAATGGCCAGGAAGAAAAATCACTTTGCAACAACCAGACGTGCAGAGTCTGAAGTGGCAAAAATTTACAGCATCTGCTCCTTGGGCCTCAGACAAGATGACTCCATGCAATGCAAGGTAAGCTCATCTTTTTACTGTTGTTCTGCTTTCCTCTCTAAATTTTAAACATCAGAGTTCTCATTCCTGTGCCATGACTGAAACTGTTGATTGAATGCTCTCCTCTGTTGGGAAAATTTCTGGTTTGTTGCATAGTAGGGCTATTGCTTCTCAGAGCAATACTTCTGTTACTGCACATTTTAATTATTGCTCATTGAGAACAGGATAAATAGAGCTTGAAGTCCATAGAATTAAAGCTATCCACAGACAACCTAACTGTGCCTGTTACTGTGCTTAGATGATGTCAGCAGCATACCATTTACCTAACCTATAAATGTCACTGATGTGATTTGTGCCACTGAAGAAGGTTTGGGGAGAAATTCTAACACGCAGGAAAAGAAAGAAACCTTTAAGGAACAGATGGACAGGCAGGATTTTCACACTCACTGTTCATATGTAAGACCACGGAGAAGCCCATATTTAAGGCAGCAGATTTTTCCTGGGGGTGAGCACATCTTGCACATCCCTTGGCGCGTGTGCCAACGAACCGCCTTCTCATGGCATGCCGTGCCCGCCAGCGAAGCCCTGCGGGAGCCCGGTGGGCGTGAAGGGCTGCCAGGTGGGTGCCAGCTCCGTGCCTGCCAGGAGAGTTATCCTACCAGCAGGGGTGAGGCTGAGCATGGTTGGGCCAGGGGAAGAGCAAAGAGCAGACACCCAGACACGCCGAACTGCTCCTTTGAGCAGAGCTTCCTGCCTCTGCTGCGGAGCTGTGGGCTCAGGCTGTGCTCCTTCAGGGACACAGGGCGCTGGTGAGGGACATGGGGGAGCTGCCTCTGCCAGCCTTTGAATTCCAAGTAGAAATTTTGCTGTTTGAGTGGAACATAAAGTCTTGCAAACTCTTGTGCACTTGCCTGCTCTCAGCCCGTGGTTCGCTGGGTGGACTGCAGACCCCCTGTGACCTCTGCACTCGTGCTGCAGCAGCTCGGCCTCTGCATCTGCAGCTCTGCCTGCAGCTTCTCCTCTGAGCTCCTGACTGTGTTGCTCCTGGGTCCCCCTTCCAGCCCAGGGGAGGCCTCCTCCTCCAGAGGTGCTGTTCAGAGCAAGGGGAGGTCAGAAGGAATTTTTTTTTTTT
>VWZT01007075.1:0-104477 GCA_013397055.1 Pachycephala philippinensis | reverse complement strand
TTTTTTAAATAGTTTCAGATTTGGAGGTTTTTTTTCAGTCTCACAGGAGGCCATGAGACAATGTAGGTCAGTGACAGGGCAAGGCTGGGGACATTATAGGTGTAGCTACTCTTTGTGCATCAGGGTGTCACACAGCATGTTCCACAGCCTGTTTTATTTTTGGAGGGGTGGCGTGAGGGGAAAGTTACACCCTCTGAATTTAATTCCTGTTTTATGTGTGTCAAGTTGGGTGTGTGCTTTTTTCCTTTTTTTTTCCCTCCCCATTTTTGGGGGATAAATTTATACTTTTCTGGCCTCCATCCTGTTTGACGAATTCATGGTGCCATCTGCTGATTAGAGATGGAATTGGCACTGACTCCTGATAGGGGATACCATCCTGCACTACATTTCAAAATACAATTTAATTATGTGATTAAACAACATCTTTAAACATGGAAAGCACAAAATACCTGAATTTTTTTTTCCTCATCAGAAAAGCTCAGCACCTCTAAATTGCCTCGACTACTTTGGCATATATTGCTGTCTCTGCAGGAGCTGGAATAAGATCCGTACCTCCAAAATGTCATTCCAAAAGTACAGTGGAGCCCGAAGGATTTCTCCTTGCCCCTGTGCTCAGAGCATTTGTAGACTTCTGCCCCTGCTCTCCCTCTCAGGTGGAGAAATAGTTTTCAAAAAAATTTTGAGCTTTTTGGAAAAAGGGAAGGTTATGGTTTTTTCCTTTAAAAAAAAAAAACAAAACAGCAGTAACCAAAACCAGCAAATCAAAATGTATGCTTTGAGTTTGTTTGTGAAGCAGACAATTTTTTCCCCCTTATATCTGGAATTAGCAATATTACACAATATGATCACATGGGCAAATCTGCAACTTTAAAAACCCAAACAAACAAACCGCCAGTGACTGGGGAAAAAATTACCTCAGCTGTCTTTACATACATTATTTCTAAATTTTAGATTTCCAAAAGCCCAAAACCTTTTGACTGTGAATCAAAAATAACTTGCTGGTTCTACTGATGGTACATGAACAGGGATGAGCTTTTCTCCTGCAGGTCTCTCCTCCAGCTGTCTCATGCTATTATTGTCTTTTCTGAGCTGACTGCTGCTTCTCTCCCAAACTATTTCTCCTGAAGCAGCCTGCTCTTCAGGAGTTTGCTTCCCATCCTCAGGCAGATGCACAGCATCACCAATGTAAGAACCTGGCAGTTAACCTGGAAAACTGGGTATGGGGCTGGAAAACCCAGTATGGGGCTGGAGTTAGAGATCCAGGGCACCTCCATCCCCAGGTGGCTGTTTTCTTTTGACAGGCTCTCTATGGAGAGTAAGCAATAGAAAATGTGTGGGAATCAAGGGGAACCATCTTTAAAAAATGTAAGTACTTCACTGAATGCAGAAGAGCTGAGAGGCTTAACGGAGATTCTTTTGGCTTTGCTTCTGAAATATCTGGTTATTTTTCCTTTAGAAGAAAACAAAAATGTATTCAAAATGGCAAACATTTTCCACAGATACATTTAAAGCACGGCCCCTTTTCTGTCCTTTTTCTGTAAGCACAGTGATTGCCCATAATAGCCTGCTGGTGTTCCTAAGGTTAATAGATAAAATAGATAAGAGATAATAGTGTTCCGTGTAGCTGTGCTTTAGGGAATACTGTGAATATTGAGGTAATTGGGGAAGTCTGTAACGGGGAACGGGGGGTCACTGAAGAGAAGTCAAGGTAAGATTAGAAAAGCTGAGCTGCAGATCTCGGGAATACTTGATAAAGGTCAGAACTAGAGGCCACCAGATCACCTTCTCCTGAAATACAGAGTCAAATAACAAAAGGAGAGGGTAGAACTAGAGCAGCACCCGTTATTTCTGACATCTAATTATTGTATACATATTGTTATTTTAATAAGATTAGCCCCCAGTAATGGTAAAGCAGCAGTCCCTTCCCTTTATATATCTGAGAGATTAGTCTGCCTACCAGCAGTGCAGTGGCACACTTAGAGATGGGCATAAAAGATGATGGATTGGTCAAGAAATAACTTTGATGGTTTCCTCCTCTCTTTGTACAATTAGGTTCAACTTTGAACAAGCTGTTAATGGCAGGTGGTGGTGAGCCAGCTGCAAGTTACAAACTGGCTTGAATTATGCTATAAATGGACAGCCAGTATTTACATGAAGAATGTTTGGAATTTGGAGGGTCATTATTTTTAATCCAGATCAGACCTGTTAAATTAAAGTCTTTCAGTAAAAACAATGCAAATGGGATTTTTTATTTTTTATAATGTGCCTTTTCAATCCCACCTCAGGGGTAAACACAAGGAATATTTTTTGCTTTCTACTAAGTGTAAGAGGGATGAGTTAGAATTACCTATGGCTGCTCGCTTTAAAATTTTGACATTCTGTTGTATCAAAACCTATACAAACTCTGTTGTTTAATAGTAATAGTTTGTGTTTGATAACTCCTGGGCACCACGGTCATGGACCAGGACTCCAGTGAGGGTCGGACTTGGAGCTGAGGTCACAAGGGTGGATGGTTCCTGTCTTCAGGAGTTTGTAGCACAACGTGGCAACAGATGAATAGGGAAGTCCGAAAACAAAGAAATTGAGATTCTCTTGGGTAGTAGCCTCACAACACAATTTGTTTTAGGGTTGCCATGCTCTTTTGGTAGGATTACTAGGAGTGTAGAGAAGGAAAATGAAGCAATGTGATGTGTGTCTATGATGAATTCCTGTTAGGGAAGGAGAAAGCATGAAGATAATTATTTGAAAAGTAATTAGAGGAAAATGGAAGCTGGATGCATAAGGTGTATGGAAATAAAGGAGGTTATGGTGGGAATAAATCAGGGTACATGTTAGAATTAAAGGCAGGTTGCATTTTGTTTGAGAGAAAATGTTGGCCTGATGAAAATGAGAAGCCAGGAGAGTTTTGGGGGGCCTTATGTTTATGCGTTTTTCCACTCTTCACAATGGCACTAGTGGCTGTGAGAAAGAGACTAACCAACAAACCATTACTACAGCATACCTGCACTCCCTTGGTGAGGTAGATATGCTTAATTTGAGCAGAGATCCTGTGAAAGGCAGATGAAATCTGCATACAGAATTATGGAGAGATGACTTCAAGTTTTTCAGTCGTGTCAGCAGTGTGATGTTTGTAAATAAACCTTCTCTGCCTCGTTTGTATTAGAAAAAATACACAAAAATGTAGGGTACCCCAATGGTTGGTGACAGCCCCCACTGTGAATAGGAACTGGATATTCACCTCTAGCAATTTCCTTAGGGCAGTAGCCTGAGGCTTTAAGTCAAGAACTGGACCTCCTACAAACCCATGCTGTTGGAGTGTGCTTCCTCCCATTTATAGGTCTGTGTTCAGATTGCTCTTTCAATTCCCAACTCTTCCATAGACACGCTGAAGCCTGAACTCCAGGAGTAGCCTATAAGGTCAGCAAGTGCCTGTGCATGTACCACTGATGTTCTTTTCTCCACAAACACTCGTAAGCACTGCAGTGCCCGTTTCTGGGCTGACTCCTGCACTCGGCTGCTGTTGGTGCTCTGCCTGCTCCAGTCTCACGCGAGCAGCTGAGGGGAAGCAGGGCACTGAAACACAAACTCAGACATGCTTGTTAGGTTACACACACCTTCACACTGATCTTCACCTCACAAGGACCCAAATTTACAAGGCAAAGGAATAGTTAAAAGAGTTGGAACCAGTTGCAGAGGGGTGAGAGAACAAAGAGGCTCATTAAACTTTGTCTGCAAGTCAACTGTAAACTGCATAGTGCCATTTTTGTTAATGCTTTGAATTTTAATTGCATGCTGTCTTAACTAGTACACATTTAATCTTACCTTTTCAATGTGGTAATAGAGAATGAATCTCAAGTTTAAGTTAAAAGCTGTACAAGATTTTGAGGACTGCTGGCATCCATGTTAGTATGTAGGATACAAGCTTGCTCTCCATTTCAAGGAGAGGAAAGATATTTTCACTCTGAAGTACATCAGGGACTTGATTTTACTATCCACAAAGCAATTAATAACGTATTAGTATATATGACTACATTCAATGTTTGCTGACAAGTCCACATGCTTCTGTGTAGAACATATTTTCTTCTGAATACGACATCTTTCTTAACCACCGAAGAGTATAAATATTGGTCTTAGTGCCTGAACGAGTCACATCTCAAACAAGTGAATCATTTCTAAACACCATGCTTTACTGCAGAATTACTGAATTCCTGTGCAGATCAAAGCTGTGACAAATTTTCATGTTTTACTGAACATGGCTGTATCCATTTGTTCTGTTCAAGCAGACTGTGGTCCAGAGGGTGTTGCAGTGTGTTTCAGAATGAGTTCTCTTTATTAAAGGTATTCTCACTGAAAATAATAGAGCAGCACAATTTTAAGGCTGAGCTGACTGAAAAACTTTTCACGGAAAGTTCTCTCAGAAAGTACCAATATTCCTGAGAGGCAGCCCCACCTGGAAATTCTCTTTAGTCCCCCAGCGTACTCTTCAGCCTTTGTCGTTGACAGCAGGCTATTCTGGGCAGCGAAGAGACTGCACACAGACCTGGCACAAACTGTGTCCATGCACTCATCTTTCTTGTGCCTTGTTAGGCTAGCGACCTCCTCCATCACAAGGTGTTTTTCTTACTGAATCTAGTTTCAGATAGGAGCAAGAGCATCAGCAGAGCAGCAGACGTGCTGGGACATTGTGGAACAGCACAGCACAGAAAATGCCAGAGACAGATGCAAACCTCACAGATTTTCACTAAACTGTGTTGATTGCTACTCTGTTGGTATCATCTGACTTACAGAGAATCCCAGCAGCTGACAGTCAAGTCTTCGGTGGTTTTCTCATAATAGTTCTACATAAACAAAAGTTTGGAAGGAATATTTCTAGGAAACCTGTAATTGCTTTGGAGAGTATTCTCCTCAGTCAGGTCTAAAATCCTTTATGGTGAATATTGGCTCTTTTAGGCAGCGATTAAGTGGAAACTGATGAATCATTCAGGCTTGAATTTGACACAAGCAAGTAGGAAAGTAGTTTTTGTTTACTTTTCCAAGGTAGGTAAATAATTATGATCAGAAGCAGAAACTGAATGAATAATGAAAATCACTTTAACTTCTTGAATACAAAGGATACATATGGGATGTATTTATGCTCATATATATATGTATCAGTCAAAACTGTACAAGTTAGTAGGAATTGGAAATGGGTGTATTTATGGAAATGGGTGAAGATTCAGCAGACCCTTCACCTTGGAGTAAATTATTGTCTAATGTGACTTTTGTGGATGACTCCAGAAGGATGTGGAAGAAAAATAGTTTAAAAACAAGAGAAAAGTGCTGAATGCTAATTTTCTTATTCCGGAGTTGAATGGAAAAGACATTAGGGAAAATACTCTGAATGGATTTGGCAGCCTGTGCCATGAGAAACATTACCCGTAGCACATGCAGACAGAGCAGTTAAGTGTTAATAGGAAACAATACTTTGGTTTTTTTCCTTGCAACTGATCTTAGTAGATATGTTGTTAAGAAGTGTTAATCTGTTATAAGACACAATTATTTAATTTATTAAACATTCTTTGCGACTGCTAACAGCTGGGAAACCACGAGTAAGAGGTAAAACATATCCTCCTGATGCTCGGGGAGCCAGGTTTTTGGAGAGTCAAGGGTGTGTGTTCATGGGCTGGTAGAACAGCAGTGTTGGTGTAAGGTGCAGGGCAGACACCCTTGGAGAAGAGACGTGGATCAGAATTCATGGCAGGAGCAGTTCTGAGCACCCACTGTGCCCTGGCAGTCTGTCCTTGCTGCTATGTCTCACTTCTGCACTCGGAGCTGCCACCACACTTCACCTTTACTTCATTTTAAGCTCAGGTATGAATCATCGCACTGCCAGCAATGGGATTGCTCATTTCCCATGAGTAAGTCTGCATGGAAAGGAGACCAACAAAAAATTCTAGATTTATTTGCCAAAGACACGTACATGGTTAGGTTACGTTTATGTTATATATCTATCATTAGCTATCCGTCTCTTTTCTACAATAAATCAGTGCCACAGGATTGTTAAGTAAATATTTACATGAAATATATAGAGAAGATTATACAAATTAGGTTATATTGATGATCTGTTTTGTATTAATATTTATGCTCTTTGGTTTGTTTCAAGTGAATTCAATTATAAATACTATGTTTCTTAAAGCAAGGCCTATTTAATAGCAAGTTTTGAGGTCATTTTTCTGGCATATTTTGTGGAAAGCTTGTTTTTGGAGCACAGCTCTACTCAAAAATCCCGTATTTCCAAAAGTGATATGGAAATTTGGTAGCCTATTGGAGTCTGATGCCCCTGGAAATAAATCAGATCTGGGGCCAGAGGAACTTTCAGGAATCACCCAGAGTCAGGTAGTTCACTTGTGGCATGTCTTCCATAAAAGCAATGAGGAATCTCAGTAAGTTAATAAGCTTGCAAGTCATCAGATTTTCCACATGCAGTTATGTAGTGCAAGTGCAGTAGAGTGTATTAATAGTACTCCAGTGTAACATTTTCCCAGTGTTTTGTAGTAATACTGGTTGGGTCATGTACTTCTAACAAGCGTTAACGTTCCTCGGGGAAGGCTCAGGGTATGAAGTGCCTTATGCTACCATAAAATGCGGAATAATCAAATCTGTGCAGGACAGGCCACAGCGAAGCTGACAGGAATATATGGCACTCGTGTATTGTGTAACAGGCATTCCTCCATTTCAATGATGAGCTGGAGGAAATTACTTTGAAGTATTTGCATTGCACATATGAAGCAGAACATAACTTTACGTAATGCTCAAGTTTCCTACTTAATCAACACATGGCCGTGGGGGGTTCCTGGAACAGAAAAGACCTGGAATTGCTGCTGTCACCCCAAAATCTTTGCTCGGTATCCTTTCCTCCCCTTATGTTTATTTTCAATAGCACCTGGCTCTGCACTGAGTTGTTGGACAGTCAGCGTCATGTTCTTTGCCCCAGGGTATGGAGAAGGTGATGATGAGATGCCACATTCCCATGGGTTAGTCTTTTGGTGAGGACATCCTGGAGTATGAGCCTGACTTGTGGCTGAGACTGAAGCAGAGTTGTGTCTAGATAACATTTGATTAGTCTGCATGCTGTTATTTTGAGAAAAAACCAAATCCATAGGTGAAAGGTGCATCCAGTTAAGAAAAGTTCCAGTTGAACATGATGTATTTTCATTAATGGACCACAGGGGCAAGGTTCATTCTTTCTTTTGTAAGAACTGTTACTGGTGATATGTCTTTAATTGATGGCAGTATTACCTGCCTGTCAATATAGCTAATATCCATTGCTGCTGCAAACATTGGAAAGTATAGTTTAGTAGCCTAACAGTGTCCTTTTATTTCAGCCCCAGACTCAGTCTGATGTCTGACCCTGCCCAAATTTGTACCCAAAGTTTGACACAGCCCCCTGCTGCAGGGATGCTCGATATAATATACACGCTTAATATACACGCAGACATCCTTCCTGCTTTGTCTGCAGCTAAGGATGGCTCTGGGCAAGGCTGTGTGTGAAAGTATGGATCTTCAGGTTCACATCTCCTGTGATTGTGTGTCATGGCAGCCTGTTGTCACCTGCCCTGTGGTGGCTCCTGAGCTCTGCAACAGCAGGTCATCGTGTCCCAACTTACACAGAAATATTCCTCACAGCCCTGGAGCTACAGAATCTTTTAAGTCAGGGACTGAAATATTTTGTTCTGTTAAAACTTCACACACACACACTTATACCCTACATATGATGATTTACAAGAACAACTTATGTTTTACAGATTGTATGAACTTCCAAGTATATTTTAATATGGAAAAATTTCAGTTAATATCATAATCCATGTAATGGATTAACATCTGGTTCTGATTTCCCAAACCTCGGCTTCCAAACTCTTCAGAAATTAATGGGAAAGTCAGTAGACAGCTTCAACACAGAGCATAGTATTAATTTCTTCATGCCTGTTTCATTTTACTTTATTTAGACTTGAAAGATATTCTGTCCTGCTGGCACGAGTTCAGAGGTCTTCCCTCATCACCCATGAATGGGAACCACATCACTAGGTCCTCATATATTATAACTCAAAGGAGAATTTTGAGGGAGAACAGCCAGAGAAATTCAGCCCAATTCATGTCATGAGTTGTATAAAACAGTTCTTGTACTTTCCACTGGTATGGCCTTTTCCACTAGTTGTTATTTGAGATACTTTAATCAGCAGATTTAGAATTTATTGATTAATACAGCTCTTCATTTCCAGACAGAAAGAGCCTTGTTAACCCCTCTCTTGTAAGCCAATGAAGAATTGGGCCAATCTAAGAAACTCAAGTTTTTTGTTTCAGTCCTAATATCTCACACTGTGGGAGTGTTGCAGTTGATTTCAATGGTAATTATGAAACAAAAGAGAAATATTTATACAGGTATGAGTGCTAGCTATATGTGGCTTTCTATTTCTTAAAATATGTTTGTGTTGTGATATGTGAGATGTTGCCAATTTATTTGGCAACTGCATTGGTGCATATTAGGTAATAAAGTGTCAGAGCACTGTGAGGACTCCCTTGGGTCTGGGAATATCCCCAGGAGATGAAAGGGCATTTGTAATCATCCCTGGTAGGTGACTGCTAATTCAGAGTAACCATTTTTACCTTTCTTTTAAGCATTTAAAAACATTTTGAAAATACCCATCCTTCTTTTTCTTTTGCATGGAACAATTACTTGCCATTATCATGAGTATGTAACTGTCTCATACAAGGTATTTTGTGCACTCATAAATTCAGCATTTCTTGGTACCCCTATATTCCATTGCTGCAGCTGGTACTTTACACTCTTCCTTTAAAAACCCCAATATCTTGCCAAATTACATGAAGTCTAATCTGACCCTTACCTCTGTACATCTAAAAGTGATGGTATGACCAATTGTTTTCTGTCCAGAAATAGGACTGAATGCAGAAGAGAGTAAATCCTCAGAGTGCTAAAAGCTCTGAGATTTATATCAAGATCAAAGACCTCATGGTGTCGAATTCATTCCTTTTCCATGAGCTGTAGCCATGGACTGGCCAGGGTTCAAGAACATAATCAAGTTCAAAAAAGATTGAGAACCTAAGACGCAGTGTGTACCTCAGGTATGCAGGTGATAACAAGGACACAGGCAGGTCACAGCTGTGACTGCAGGACAGAGGATATTTAAATAAGAGAGGTGTGTGGGGCCGTTAGGACCAGAAGGGTACAGACAGCCTTAAAAGCTTTGCAAGAGAAGCAGCTGGTGACAGAAGACAGATTTTGGCAAGAATGAGGGAGAGAGGGATTGTCATAAAAAGAAGTAGGGTAACAAGGAAGACAAACTTTTATTTCATGTAACTTGGGTTGCTGCCTCCTGAGAAGCTGCTGTTCTATTTTGCTGCCCACCAGGCTGTGGCAGTTCTGCTCTCACAGAGCAGGGGTGTGTGTGTTTTATCCCATGCAGCTGGCAATGGAAGCCCCATTCCTTTAGTTCTGCGGCTGAACCTGAAACATTTCTGTATGTTTAGAAGTGATAGCTGGAGGCAAGAGTGCTGAGGTAGCCCAGAGGGAAAGGAGAACAGTCCTGAGCACCGCAGTGAGACCCTGTGAGGTGTTAGTGCCCACCTTGGTGACTGTTTAAGTTCACAGAAGATCTGTGTTTCACAGCTGAGCGCTGCATTGGGACTGCAGCCATGAGCCAAGCTGGAGGCACGTGCCCCTGGGCAATGAGGCAGCCCTGACTGCCCCAGACTGTGCAGGAAGGTGCCTGCATTGGGTCCTGCCATAGGCTGGGACTGGAGAGCCTTCATTCCCTCAGTAAATCAAAACCTATCACACCTTGATTCAAAGCACTCCTAAATAAATGAGCCTTTCAGCTGGTGTCTGTAGGATTTCTAGTTTCTTTCCCATTCCTCAGCATCCTTGGGTCCCCAGAGAATATAATCAAGCACAGGAGACTGTAACAATCAGGGCTTGGAGATTATGTAGTATCCAGGCACAGCCTTGAGGAGTCATGTTTGCTGACATTAGGTTGACTACAGCTTTATGGTCACTTTACACATGACAGCATGTCAGCTGTGTAAACCTTGCTGGAACAGGAGATTGCCTATGATTAGCTGCTGTGAAATTGAAATGATTTGTCTGTGTCTACATGGACTGAAAATCATGGCTGTTGTTTGCTAGTCATTACAATTTCTCAAGCTTCTTTTCTAATTTGGTGTAATTTTGTAGTGGAGACAAGGCATTAAAGGAGCTCATGGTGCAGGTATGTGTCAGATCCCCACTTCATCAGTGCCTGCCATCAGCTTCCCATCAGACTGAATGGGCTTCACCTTGAGAGCAGAGATCATATTGTATTTTCCTAACTTCAGTAGAATTTATTCCAAGGGAAATCTGTGCTATTGCAGAGGAAAGTATTACCTTCACCAGAAATCGCATCAGCTACAGCTCATTTCTGTTACAGTAAGCAACCTTGGTCACTTAGGGTAACAGAAATGAGCTGTAGCTGATGCGATTTCTGGTGAACAACCTGTGGATTTGGGTACCATTTAGCATAACTGGTGTAGAGTTTGAGCCCGTGGATTCCTGAGCTTTCAGGGTAACTGTACAGATAATAATGGAAGTGCCATTCTGTTCCTTGCACCATAGCAGTTTTGTAAATAATGATTATGCCTGTTCTCATTTTTCAGACTTAACAAAGCCATATAAAGTTTGTGGTGTAGTTAAATATTAGGACAATACTTTGAGCATGACTTTTAAGCATGATTTTGTACAAGCTAACTATATTTTGCTTTAAATTACCATAGAAAATTTGAAAATGTTTTGATCTATCCTGTTTCACCAAAATCTGTATGGTCCACAACCTGACCACTCCATGTATCACAAGGAAAACAGAAATGTTCTATTCTAAGTTTTTGTGATCTTTTATTTCATGTGACTTGAAGTACAGTAAAGATTGGGATAAACAGACTTTATGCAACATAACATCCAAATACAGAACATTTCATAAGACAAAAGGAACAAAGACTCCCACTGAAAACCTGCTGGTGTCAAATAATCATTTATTCTGCTGTTGTTGACTTGCCCCTGTCTAAATGACAGGGGCTTAGCTACAGGAAACAATATTCCAACAAATGCTTGTGAAACCCTGTATAATTTCTGTCACATCAAAAGCCTGTGTGGAATTGTGTGCTTTTGGCTTTTGTGCTCTTTTTTTCTCACACATACAGAAACAGTACATGAGGAAGTATTTATGCTCATGAAGAAAGAAGGCTACTTTTTACAAACACAGCACATCAATGAATCTTAAACCTCAGGTCTGAAGTTTGGGTGAATTTCAGGGCTGATGTCACATATTGTGCTCAGGAGCTTTTTCATCATGCTCTCCATGTTCTTGTGGTAGCTGCTTGTGAGGTTTCGGATGGCTTCTGTTGTTTGCTCATCTATTTTGGCAGAGAAGTTACCTTGGGAGCCCATCACCTGAAAAAGCAGAAGACCTCTGAGCAAAATAAGAGGCTATATATGACTATGTTTATTGTACTTTTCTTCATCATGTAGCACAAGCATAACACAAACACATCACAGTGCTTCCCAACAGTAAGGGTATGATCTGGGTTGAACTGTATGCATAAAAACAGCATTAAAGGAAACTCTCATATGCTCATTAGCAATGCGAATTTCCCCATGCAATAAAAGTTTCCCAGCTAGCTGAGGGAAAAAAACATTGTGTATGTTTTGTCTTTTATATGGCTCGTTTTAATTTGTTTTCTATTTTAATGACTAGTCAGCTAAGTTCTATCACTGTGTGCTTCGTTTGGCCTCACTGAGAATGCCTGTGAGTGCAGCTAAGGACCAAACATGGAAAAGCCTTCCTGAAAATGCATAATTACAGTTTCAGAGTAGTTGAAATGTCTTCAGCAGTTAGTGATGTATAACCCTCAACAGGCCTCAGACAAGGTCTTTTAATGTTACATTTTCTTATCTGGCGAAATACCAGACAGCTTCTGGCACAGTTAATATCAGGACATTCGCTTAGAATTTAATTGACTCTAGACTCACTGAACATTTTAGCAAGGTTATGTTATAAACAGATGCACACGTTCCAAATCTGTGACTTTGCTCCCTCCTCCCCCATTGCCCCAACATCCCTTGAATTCTTCCCTTATGGAAAAGTCCTTCAGATACCAGCGGAGAAATTGGTTTCCAGCTAAAGAATTCCATGTGGAGAGAAGAAGACATTTCTGCATGCTGGCAGAATAAGAAAGCAATAAGTAACATATTGTTCTTGTTCCTGCCACGGTTCTGTGGGGTGGACTAGCAGGTGGAGTTAACCTGTGATATATTAGTGGGGTACCTACAGCATGGCCAGAAACAAGGGAGGGGTCATTAACTATTTTCTATGTCGTTTCAGCCCAACTTAGTCCTTAAAAAAGGAAAAGCATCTTTTGCACAAGCCACCTTCCCTGTTCCATTTATCAGTCCTGGCAATGTAGTAAGACATTTGGCCATAATCCACTTTTCAATTTGGAAGAAATGTCGATTGTAGACATAATAATAAATATTGGGAAAAGATTATAGTTTTCTATAATAACTATTTTTAGCTGACACTTTATTTTAGCTTTTAGACAAGTTGCAAGGGTCACGTGTGGTAAAGGTTGTACAGCTTAGACCAGATTTATGGAGCTGATTTTTTCCACTGGGGAAAATAACTTTCTAGAGATCCCAGATGGTTGCATGTTATCCAGCTACTAAATACTTTTGAAAAGCCTAAAGAAATGTATTATAATTTTAAGAAGAGCCTCTGCAGACCTGCTCTCTCAGCTTATGCTAATATTGTAACTTGAGATAGTAAATTCTTACTCTTCTATGTATTTTTACCTCTCTTTTTCTGCTTCTGAATTTGAAGACTTTTTTTCTTGCAGAATGCAGGCAATGTTCTGCTTAGTTTATTATTTCTGCTGACCTTGAAGGTCTGAACCTTATTTTGCCCATACAGGTTTTGTGCTAGTGTCATTTCAAAGCTGCTAAAATACTACATTCGCTCAGAAGCCACAAATTCCAGAACTAGGCTGCACATTTCCAGAGTTAAGTGACCTCAGACCATGAGTGAAAACCCCATGAACTTTAACAAAATTGGTTTGAGATCCAGGCTAAAAATTTTGCATGTTTTGAAAAAATATTTTACATATTATCATTCTAACCTCAATCATTTTTTTTCTGTTGCTGTTGTTAATTCTGGATTGGTAGGAAGCATCTCATAGTATGAGAAAACTTGCTTCAGTTTGGATACAAGCAACACAAAGTAAGAGGAAGAAAGGCATTAAAGGAGATTGTGACAAAGAATTAAAAATACGTACGTCCAAATACCTGAGAAAGTAAACTGAACTGGGTGTTAGAGCTCCCTCTGCACTGGCTTTGCTGCAGCTCCCGACTGCCTCCCAGACACAGGTTAATAATGATGCCATTTGTCTGGGCAGATAAATGCTCGACATAATGGGGTCAGGGAACGTGGAGGAGGACTGCAATGATCTTGTACAACACGCTGTCATTCGAGGAGCAATATGTGCTCTGTCCTGCTCGTGTGAAATGGTCTGTCAACAAATAGTGGCCTTTCCCTGCAGCTTTAATTTTGCTTGTGATGAAAAAATTGAGTTCACAACAAAGCAACATCTTTACTCTTCCGCTATCAAGACCTAGAACAAGAAGTCTGGCTTGACTGAACAGATGAGCAAATTTTAGAGGTGTTTTTACTTTATTTTGGTGTCAGTAAACATCTGAAATTGTACACTTGAGACAGCTCTACCTGGCCTGGCTGCGTGACAGTGTGTCTGGGGGCTGCCAGGGTGTGATAGAGACTTTGTGTGTATAGATGTTCCTAAGGGTTGTGATCCCTGGTGGAAAATGTTTTATGTGAAGTGTGACAGGTTTGTAAAACAGATTTTATTTGACCTCTTTGGCTTTTTTTTTTTTTTTTTTTTTTTTTTTTTTTTTTTTTTTTTTTTTTTTTTTTTTTTTTTTTTTTTGGTGGCTGTTTTGGTGATTTCAGTTGATAAAGGATGCAGTCTTGTACATAATGAAAAGAGACAGCTGAAGTGAAACAGAAATGGAAAGAAACATTTTAAACTTTTGCTTTTACTGACACATCCACCTTACTGAATCCTCCAGTTTCAGGACAGGAACTAGGTTTGTCTGTGGCTATAGAAAGAGGACCCAAAAGTATTTTTCCTTAAGGAACATAGGTCTTCAAAGCATAAGCATGAACCAAATATGGAATCTGGACAATTTTAGTGGTGAAAGTCCACAATTTCTTCTACAAATTCATTCAAAGGCTGTGAAAAAGTCCAAATGAAGCATATTCACACTGTAGATGGAACCCCTGTGTTTAATCAGTATGACCACAGTGGTTTGCAGGAGTCTCCATGTAATACTGTTGGAAGCAATTTAGTTTACCATTGAGCAGATTGGTACAACAAAAGAACATAGGCAGGTTTCTTACATTTGTTTCCTTGTTTCTAAATTCCTTCTCCCTCTGTAGTCTGTAGTGGTCTATCTCGGCTGTGGCTTCTTCCTTGGCCTGCTTCAGCCTTTTACCCTTTCCTAGCGGGGGAAGAAAGAGGCACTTATTTCATACCATGACTGTATCCCCAAAGATGAATCTCTCTAAATCAGCGGTATTTTAGCTGGCATAGTAGAACACTGACTTTGCTGAAAGTCTTGTCCATCAGATTTATTTGCACAAGAATGGTCAGAAAAGACAAAGTGATTTAATTAGAATACTTTTTGACTGCTAGCCAGTCATGCAAGTACCCATCTTCTGAGACCAGCTTCCTGTGCAGAAGCACACATCAACTGAAGAGCTTCTTGGTTTGCTGACAACAGAAGTCTTTTTACAACTACACGTCTTCTCGCAACACAAATGCTTTTTTTTTTCTAATCACAGCTTGGTGTTTAAATAAATATCTATCTTTTCTTCATCAGCAATAGTAGCAGCCAGATAACAGATTTTAGTTGTCACGGATGGGAAAAGACGTTATTCTGTAAGATTTCCTGTATTGATTGGTTGCCAGAATCCCTTCATCCCACACCAACTGGATTCTGCTTAGAGCTGGCAGATTTCCAAAGTACTGCAAGATATGTCTTAACCACTACCAAACTGAGTTGCAACTTTCAGGCTTTGTCCTTTTCTCCCCCCACCCTTTTCCACTAACCTTTGTTAAATGCAGAGGTGAGTGATTAAGAGAAGGAGGTCAATGGTATTCTCTGCCAGTGCACAGGAACTATGAAAGGGATTAATTATTTTTCTTTTTTTGCTTTTCATTTTAAACAAGAAGGTGGTCTGTAAGGCAACATTTTAGGGTGTAGTGGAAACTAGAGTCTTCCTCCTCACCAGGCTTTTTTACATACTTAATTTTGTTTGCTGTAAATAGTTACTTTGTTTTGGGTAAAACACTATGGGCTTGTCAAATCAAGAGCAAATAAGTCATTGCAGGACTGGGCATAGGGTACTTTCTGGATTTAGTAGGGCTGTCATGTAAAGAATAAGAGTAAATTGTTCGATGGAAATGTGATGTTTAAGGTTTTACATGAAGGAGCTGGCGAGTGTCATAAAACCCCTATGGTCTTCTCTGTTGTTTATAAAGTCGGTAAAGTTGCATGGATCTCCTCAGGATTCTGCTACACTACCTTGGGAGGAAAAAGTAATTTTCTAACTGTAAACCTCTTGTATGGAATGTTGATATGTTATACTTGAGGCACCTGGGCTGGTGCTGACTTTTGGGGTCTCTTTCTGCTGTACAGCTAGAATTTTAGGAGGGGGGGAAATAAGCTTGCTCCCTTTTCTTAACAGGAGCAGTATCTTCAGTGGCTGAAAAACTGCTTAGTTGCTTAAATTAGGATATCACAAGAATGAGAGAGTGGCGGCCTAGGCAACTGAATGAGCCATCTTGATCTCATGTGGCACATTGATTTATTTACTTACTGTGACAACCTATTTAACATCACTGAGCAGAACCTTTTTTTTTTTTTTTTGGGCTTTCAATTCAAGCACAGATGACAAAAGGTACCTTTTCTCCTTTCCTGAAATCCTAGAGAACATTCTCTGCCTACCCTAGGAAGACGAGCATAAATATTTCTGATTTGTTTTCTCCAAGCTGTTACACTGGATTGGTTACACCTCAGCTGGGCTTCTGAAGCCTTATCAGGTGTGTCATATAGCAGCTTGCTTCCACTGAGCATGGCACAATGAGGAAGCTGAAGCTTGGGAGGAAGACTGTTTGTTCTAATACATCTGAGATTCAGCAAAGGCCTGGGTAAAATACCTGATTCAGCAGGAAATGACTTCACCAGTTGATGGCTCCTTCCAAAAGAATTATCTGCAGATGGGTGAGTAGAAGCAGAGAGGTGCACGAAACGTGGATTACCTTTCAAGTCTTGATTCCTGGACTGTTGGCTTTTGTGGGTGTGCTTATTGTGGAACCTTGGGGGTGGCACTGTATACAGGCTTTTCACAGGAAGGAGCAGCCTGCTGGGGAATTAAATAGCTTTATTGGCTCCCAGTTCATCAGTGCAGGGCTCTCTTGTGTGGTAAATTATATTTCTCAGAGTCCTTCTGCCACTGAGCCACTGTGCTTATGTATAAAGGGGAGAGAGGCTGTTTAAAACCTAGTGGATACTTTCCCAGTTTGTATTTGTTTGATAAAGGCTGATTTCCCCCAGCTTCTACCACTCACTGTATGAAGTATTGGGACCAGGACGAGTGAACTGACAGATCTGTGTAAGAGCCTGACATAAGTCTGGACAACAAAATTTGGAACCAGGTTTAGGTCTGTATTTTGAAGTTTCCCTTATTCTCCTCTCCAAATTTGGAGCTGATCAGCCTTTTGTAGAGTTTCCACTCTGTAGGAGTGGAGCCGGGGGGTGATTCTCTGGAGCTGGCAGTCGGGGGGAGTGACTACGATGAAGCTTTGCCAATTTCACCAGCTGAGGAACTGGATCTCTATAGCAAATTAAATTATTTCAAAATCAGTGGGATTTTAATTTCAAATTCCATCTGGGGGGCCATCTGTAGTAAATATGTTGCATATTTGGCCACCAGATAGATAAATATATCCATTTAAAATGCACAAAATGGAAAGAGATTGACTGTAAAACAACAGTTCACTTGCCTCTGACAATGTAGACAGTGAACCAAAGAGTACATATATACATAGGTGTCAGCTCTCGACAGTGCTCTGGAGTAAGCACAATACATAGGGTGTCACTGCAGGATGGCAGCCATTTCATTTTTCCATGATGCCTTTAGGATTGGCACAGCAGGAACCTGCTGCTTCCTATTTAATTAAGTGGAAAAGCTGTGAGTAAATTACTGCTAGTTCAACAACGTTGTGGACAGAATCGGCAACTGCCAACATATGCGATGGTGCATATGCTGCACCTGATTAAGTTAAGCAGAAACTAGAGCTTAACCTGCTGTTCCACTAGAGACAAACCAAAATTAATTAATCAGTCTGTTGTTAACCACTTGTCTGCTACCATAGTTGTGCAATACAGGACTGCCTTTTCAAAGCCTTACTGATCTGCTGGGTTGGGCTCTCTGCAGAGCACAGCCAAGCCAAAATCAACCCTTACACACTGAAGGGTGGCAGAGCACTGAAAGTCAGCTAAAATAATGCAAAAAGAGGGCAAGAAATGCGGGAGGATGGGCAAACCAGCCTGGCCCTGTGACACTTCCTCCAGGATCATGGAGGTGAGGTACAGAAAGCCCCAAATTTGAAGAGATTTTTGCCACAAAGGTCATGCTGTGGGGGCCACGTTTGCTGGTGGCCCTCTGTCCCTCCTTCCAGCCTTGAAGATGGGGAGCAGCAAAGCAGCTGTGCTATGTCTGGTTTCCTTGTCCGCAGCCTATAAATTTTTAGATATCATGTTAAATTGGCCAAATCTTAAAAACCTTGCTGTGACCAGTCAACCCTGTATGGGATTTTCTTGCCTAACATGGGAAGTTGTTATTAGCATGGAGAAAGGCTGTATTCTTCTTTCTAGGTATTTCTGTGATGCTAATGAAACGCCTTGCTCTGGTTAGACCCACAAGAACTGGTGTCTTTTAGGTTGTTGGAGTTTTTTAGATCTTACAAGGAAGACAGTAGGAGGCAAAAATGTTGCATTCTAATTTGTTCAAACATTAAGTTATCTTACTTTCCAAAAACTGCAATGCTAAAATTGGGGTTTTGTTTTCAAACATGTCATCTAGGCTGAATTTCTGCATAGAAATCAAGTCATTTGAAGAAGTTGCCAAAAATTAATCATATTTTCTTAAAATAGAACAGTTGTCTTTGCTAAATTGCCTGGAAAATGGGATTTGGGGATGTACATTCTGAGAAAACTACTTTGTACTTTAAATAAAATAGAATAGAGGCAGCTGAGCATTATGTATAGCTTTCTCAGTAGATAAAATATGTCTTGGATATTATCCAAGAGAGCACCATGGATATAATTCTGTTTACAATATCTTATTTTGATTAACATTTGGTTTAAATCTGATTTCCTATAATCTTTCATCTGAGTTTTCTTTTTATTAGGCATGAGAAATTCAAGGGAAGGCATAAAAATCTATAGGAGAACAAATTTTGCTAAGCCCAGTGTTCACGACACATTTGTTTCACTTGTTTTACCCGAAAGGATTTTCAGGAATTGATGTCTTAGCACTGAAAATGCTCAGTTATTTCTGGGATTCAAATTGTGCTTAAAGTAAAAATGATAGACAAAGCAGCACCATGTTCAAAAGGCCAAAGGATTGCAGACTGGTTTGGCTTGTGTTTAATCAATTTAATAATTTCAGCCTTGCATGTGTGCATTTACTAATTAATTAATTAAACTATTAATAATTTCCCAGGTATAAATGATATCAGCTGATGGTATCATGCCAGGATAAAGGGTATTGAGCAAGAAGTAAGAAAAAGCATGTACAGTGGAGCTTTAGCACTATATTTTTGCTTTGTTTTGTGTATATCAGTACAATTTATTTGCCAATTTTTTCAGTTATTTAGAGTGGCTGTTGCATTACCAACAGCTGCACATATGTCAGCAAAACCTAGGCCCATTATCTGTTTATATACAGTATTATGTGTGTTCACACTACATTTTGATTGGTTATGTGAGTATCAACTGTAAATGCTGAAGGCTTTGCATCGGGGTAGTTCTGCCAGTCACATTTCCTTGCAAATGCCTTTTCCCGGTGTGTCCCATGAACAGTTGATGTCCCAGCTGATGTCCCAGTGCCAGCACAGCGCTGGACTCACTGGTGCAGAGGTGTGCAATGGCTGTTTGCAGTGACAAAGGAGGTCACAGGGCTGGGCTGCCCTGGCACGGCTCGAAGGGCTCAGTGCTGTCCCTGGCGGTGACAAAGGAGGTCACAGGGCTGGGCTGCCCTGGCACGGCTCGAAGGGCTCAGTGCTGTCCCTGGCAGCCCAGACCCGCAGAGTGCAGGCCCTGGGCGGCAGCTGCTGGTCCGGACTGGTACCGGGTGGATCTGAGCTGGCCGTGCTGGGGTGAAGCAGCACGTCCTTCCTTGTTTCACCCAGCTCTGTGTGCACAGGTCAACCAATTGCACTGCACAGAGCTGCTGCATTTCACATATTTCCTGTTAGCTCAGAGACAAACTCTGCATTCCTTTGTTTTCATCTAACTGCAGAATCAATGTGGGGAAGAGACGGCTGAAGTAATCCCGATTTAGCATAGCCAGATTTGCCTCTAAAAGAACCCCTTTTGTCCTTGTCCCACGGTATTTCAGTTATGCTGGCATAGTTAATTATCTAAGGTAGTGTAGTGACATTGCTATGAAAAATACTGGAATTAGGGACAACGTGGAGATTTTAAATTTTATTTTGTAGCTTCACTGCAAACTTCTTGCAATGTTGAATATAATGGGTGTCTAGATATAATTATTCTGGTAGATTACCTGTAATGCTTGGTTTAGCACAAAATCCAGGGTGGATTTATTTAAACTGTTTGCCCTTGTTCTGCTATGCCTAGGAATAAAATCTTTTGGAAATTCTTGAGGTTTTTCATGGGATCACACTGAACTGCTGAGGCTGGAAGGAGTCTATGGGTTACACTCCCTGATGGGAGCAATGGCAGCTTGATTGGGGCCATATCCAGTGGGTTTTGAATGCCTGAGAAAGGAGATTCCCCAGCCTCTGGGCAGCCTGTGCCTCCCTTGCAGTCATTGGGTTGTTTTCTTATGTTTAAATTTGTGAATTGAAATTTTAATTTTCCTTAATAATTTTTATAAATGCAAGAAAATTGTGGCCTTAAAAGTAATAGAAAAGAAAGCCATAGTGATGATTAATTTTCACTCTAAATAATTTTACTGATAGCAAAATTCTTAATAGCTGTTTTTCTGTAGCTGGTTAAAAACTCCTACCAGTGTGGTAGTGTTGAGGTAAACATTGGTAGGGGTTTAATTCAAGTTTCTGACTCAGAGGGGTCTGAAGATACTTTATCTGTAAGAAAACTTGTGCTTATCGCAAGCACTCCAAGTGAGGATGAGGTGATGACAAGGGAGCATGTCTTTTGCAGAGTAGAGTAAATGCATCCATAACTGTGTCTGGATTCTGCAAGACATTCATCTTTGGTCATCACTTTTATGCTATAATGCTTCTTTTCTTTTTTGAAATTCCTTAATTTATGAAGCTTCCATTTTAACTGCCTGTTAAAGGAAAAGCTAAAGTGACTCCTCTGGTTTTAAAAACAAACCCAAATGAAATTAAAGCAACACAAAAGTAAAGGGTAATCCACTTCAAGCTATCATAGTTAAAGGTCTGATTCTGCCATCTGTGTTCAGGCCAAACTCCCTCTCCCTTCACTGGGGCTGTGCCTTTCTGGATCGTGTGCTCTCTTGCTTTGAGGAGCAGTGTGTTTCCTCTGCCCTGCCTGAGAAGGGAAAAAACATCCCTCCCAGAGCTCCTAGTTTGGCTATATAAGAGGTCAAAACACTACTTAACTATCCACTGCTTTCAGGTTTCTGCCTGAGAGAGTTCTGTTTCATGAAGGTGGGGGGATTTGTTGTAATCTCTGATGTGTCTGCAAGGCACAGGCAGTGGCTGGGTGCTTAGGGAGGGGACTTGCCTTTCTACTTATTTTCGTGTGCTGCTGTACAAATTGACATATCACACTAAAAATTAATGAGCACACAACAATGCTGATTCATGTGTAGAAGGGATATGGAAACTACACAAATTATTCTGTTTAGCTTCCATTCCTCCCTGGAAAACAAAATCTATTCCTTTAATCACACTCTTGCTCCACATGACATCATTGTCATGCATTTTCTTCGCATTCTGCAGCACAGTGTTGTTTCCTGCTGCTGGTTTCTAAAGCAAGATCACTCCAGAAAATGGAATTAATGTTTCAGTGCTAGTGCAGGTCAATGACTCACGTGGTTGTTACCTGCACTCAGGAGAATAATTACTTGTACCATGTAATAAAACTTCTGTGAATGATCTATTACAGTACTGAGAGTGCTTGAGATTTTACCATGATTTTGATTACTGTCACGGTCCTGAAGTCTCCCCTTAGTTTTCATATACTTTTTTGAAGCCCAGCTTCAATCAGGAGACAAGTTACTGGATTTTGCAAGTAAAGAGGAACACTGAAAAATTTTAGCAAGACCTATAAAGAAAGAGTTTGGGATCTGGTCCTCCAGAGCTGGCAGCCAAAGGCATGTAGGATTTTAGTTTAAGCAGCAAGGCAGCAATGGCATTGTTGGCATTGAGATAAAGGAAGAACAAATGCAGCTGACAGGATGGATATAACAAAGAAAATATTTTTTAATGTAATAAGGCACATGTACACACAAGCACATGGGATTCTAAGCAAACTCTGACTGCTCATGTTTGAGTAAATGCCTGGCTGCAGTCAGGGCACAGCACTAGTGCATGAATACAGATGAAGTAATCTTTTTCTGTGAGCTACTGTAATTCTGAAGGGCTTGCACATGAGAAGTACAGTAAAACCAGGCCAGCTACTTACTTTTTTTGGCTTCCTCCAGTTTGTCCTTGGCACGTTTTTCTGCCTGCAAAAGCTGCTGGATTCCCTGAGACTGGCTGGTCATGCTGATTGCTGGGGCTGGTGAACTTCTGTGGAGACTGGAGCTCAGAGGGAGTTTTATACAGCTGCCAGGCTCTTCCTTGTGTTTTTTGTTCTGTGTGTTATTGCAACAAGCTTCCAGATTGTACCAGCCCAGCTGGCTGTGCCTGGATTGCTGCTGGGCTCACAGGCCTGGGAGTGCAGTCGGAAAAACACAGCAGCGAGGCTGAAAGGAATGTTCTCCTCTCTTCAGGGTCACGGAGAACTTGAAGTGTCTGATTAACACATTGGGGGAAAAAAGAGCACTTCAAATGGCTTGTAGTTTAATGGGGATTTTTTTCTTTTTTAGGATCTTATTTCTGAAGCAGAATACAGTTAATCTTGTCTAAGAACTGAGGGGAAAAGAATATTTTCTTGGCATTTCCTTTTAATAAAACTTCCCCTCAAAGTGAAGAATCAGGCTCAGTCAACAATTGATTTTGGTTGAACACCAAGAACTGCTTGTAGGCTTCTGTTTAATTTTACTTCTTAACACTACTCATTGGGGTTTTCACTTAAAAAAATCTTCAATAGGAATTAATTCACTGGGGACTAAAGTTTAAAAAAGCATATGGTTATTGAGGTATTCTCTGCCTTGTAATGTGCCACGATGGAGGTGAGTGGAGATGAGATGGAGTGAGAAGCTGTGGGATTGGCTCTAAGACCCAGACTCTTGGAAGGTATGAATGCTGGGCAAGGTTTTACTTTCAAGTCATAACGCACACAACAGTCAAATGAATGCCTGAGCATGGCTGTAAATGCACATCCTGTTCCCTACAGAAGGAAAGAGTGTTTTGTGAGCTACTGCATGAATAAGCAGCATGTTCATATTCTGAATCCACATTTAAAAACCCAACAAATCCCACTTGTTACAGGTACTTCAGCCATTGCACAGGAGAGGGACATGCCAAGTTGCATGATTAAAATAGATTTATTTTTGTAAAAAAATTGCTCATAGCATGAGTAAAATATATTTATTAGAAGTTCTTGACAGAGCTCTGCCAGGACTGGAGATCACCTTCTGATAGAAATGTTCTTTTCGTGCTGCAGTTTTATATACATAGTTATATATTTATACATGTAGATATGATTTCTGCATATATTATAAATAAAATACGCTTATATAAAAATTATTTGATGCTCTCTGTTAATGGTTCTTATTGTAGGGCCCTTTTTTTTTCTGGGGCTTCCCAGGGCAGCTGTGTCATGCAACTTCCTTGCTGTGCTATGCTGCTACCTGATCCTGATGAGGAAATGTGTACTATTGGTATGAAGTCTCTTTTCCCCTCCCAAATAGTTGTAGGCTTGAGAGAAAATGGAAGGAGAAGCCTCTTGCCCTATTTCTGTCTTCAGCAGTGCTCTGAATGACAGTAGCACTGAGACTTGGAAAAGGAATTTGTGTTGTTTTCTATTCTGTGATATTGCAAAGTCAAATTTCACTCGAGCTCTGCCTTTCTTACAGTGTATTAATCACTGAGTTTATTTCTTCATCCAGAAGCTGTGTGAGATGCTTGCTCATCTCCAGCCCTGAAATCAGGGGCTCACTCTAACTGAGGAGAGCAGACATGGCACTGTTTTTAGAAGATTTTAATGTATAACCTTGAAGTTTATTTTATTCAGACATAGAAGAAGAAGTGATGATCAATTCTACAGAAAATGTGGAAACTGTAGGGTTAGGAAGCCATTTGCTGCTGGGACTCAGCTACAAGTGATATTACTGGCAAAGAAAAGCAGAAGTGGAAAATGAAAGTAAAAAATGAAGAGATCTGGTTTACTTGGGGCAGGAAACTTGGGCTCAGAACTTTAAAGCAGAAGTTACTTAAAAATTAAATAGGAAGTGGAAATGTCAGGCTCGTCTCAGACATCAAAAGTATATTCCAGGCAAAGGGTCTTGTCAAGCAAATCTCATTGCTGCGAGAAATGTTACAAAACTACTGGCAAATTAAACTGTTTCAGTGTCTGGACTTGGTTGAAAGCATTATGGGTGAGACCCTTTAAATTTTCAGAGCAGTTCTCAATGATATAATTATGTCATGTGGGCCTCATTAATGATCTGAACTTTGATGTTTACAATCTGTTAACTAATACTTCACATAAAAGTTCTATATGATGAATTTTTATGGGAAAAAGATCTAATCTTCAAGAGACTATGAAGCTCTTCTATTGTGGAAAAAATAATATATTTCTTAAGCAGATCATTTGAGCTGCATATGTCACAGTTCACACTTTCAATATTTTTCTGAATTTAAAAAAAATCTCAGTTTATAATTTCCCATGTGGCTGATTTCCGTACAGTGTGGTGGCATGCCACGATGGCCCTCCTCATGGCATGAGGCAGGTACTAGTGCACATCTGCAGGGGAGAAGATGATAATTTATTTTGGCTGGTGCTTATACACATTTTGTTAGACTCCACACGAAGTACTGCCACTTAGAGCTAATTTCAAAGCTTGTCTGATGATGTTGGTGATGACCTCAGACTATGCTGACATGGCACCTCTGTGTATCCCACCTCATGGATAATTCATTAAAATAAAGTAGGTTAAGCCACTGACTGGCCAAACAGGCTCCTACTTCATCACACAAACCAGTAAGAAACTTCTCTGTGTCGTAGTCTCTGGCTTTCTTTCCAAGTCAGCTCCAGACTCATTTAATTAGAAAAGAGAAGCCGATGTGGTGACTGGTGATGGGGGCAGGAGAGGTGTTACCAAAGTGAGAGAGGGCAGAGAAAATGGGTTTGGGTTTTGTTTTTCTAAAGTCTCCTTTTTCTTCTCAGCATTTTGTCTCTCTATCTTGGCCTCCAGAATTTCCCGAGCCTTTTCTGGTTGTCTGCACTGACAGAAAGGGAAAAATGGGCTCAGTTCTGGCATCCTTACTCCTTCAAAGCAAGGCTGTAGAACAAGAGCTCTTGAAGAGTGTTACAAGGGATGAGAGATCCTGCTGAGCTCTCCCTGCTCACCCACAGCTTGAACAGCAGAAACACTCTAAATCAGGTATTTCAAGTTTAGATGGAGGCTGTGTAGCTGCTGTTTTATCTCTGCAGTGGGAAGGCCAGGGCCAGTGGCTGAATTCACCCCAGGTAATTCAGATTATTTTATTTGGAAAAAATCTGCTTGCTGTAACTCAGATTGAGCCTTATCTAGCATGAGTTTACCACCTTCTCAATCCACCCACTACTGAGCAGTAAAGGTAGTGCTGTGGCATCCTTTTATTGTGGTTCCAGTGTGCACAGACTCTCCTGTATGTAGGAGGGCAGCAGGCAGAGTTTCCACTGAAACGTGTTTAACTTGAAGGTCTCCCATGCATTGTCTTTGTGGCTGTATTTCCCAACGAACACAATTGTTTGAATCACTTTTTTAAAATTATGAGCTGAATTTTTTCCAAATGAGCTGCTATGACTGCTAAGTAGCCCACTCTGTTCAGGCTACAGCTTCAAAGCAGCGACATTGATTCACTGATAAAGCCTTAAAATCAGCAGTGTGTCAGGCAGGGCAGCTGGCTCAGGTGCTTTTCTGGGTCTGTGTGCCTTTTGTTTTGCTGCTGTAGAAAGGCCTAAGCAAGGAAAAGCAGGGTGCACACCTGCACGGCTTCCTGCAGCATGGTGGGGACTGTTCCTCTGATGAAAATGGAGCACCTTCAAGTGCAGTAAGATCTGTCATGCTGAGAAACAGTGATGGGCTCCTGTTAGCATTGATAGCAAAAGGTCTTCGTACACAAATGGAAAAGTATGCAGTGAAAACCATCATCCACATCTGAAAATCCTGGCCTTTTCTCTCTGAATTCAAAAACTCTGGTTGCTTACTTTAGAAGAAAAAGTTATGAGCTTTGTACTGAAGTTGTAATTATGTCTACAAGCTAAGGTTCTTGCTACAGCGTTTTCTGAAACTGACAGTTTCACTCTGTTGACATCACCACAGCTGACCTCAGCAGCCTGAATTTCACCCATAGGCCTGAAAAATATGGGAACAGAAAGGTATGCAAAGATGAATAAATATTAAAATATTGCTAGAGGCAGCTTACTGCCACGCTGTCTGGGTGAGCTTATTGACTGCTGGCCAAGTCTGCAACACAGCCCCAGCTTCAGCTGGCACAGCACTCTGATGACCCTGTATTGAACACCTTTAAACCAGCTCATATTTTTTCCTAAATTTTGTCTGTCTCTTAATGGATGTAATTTTTTTGCAACTATAGGGGGTTTAGTGTTCAGAGAAAGCCAGTGTGAACTCTGTATTTAATTACTTTTCCTAGAGATCTCTTCAGCTTCCAGGAGAAAAATTACGGATTAAAAAAGTGTCCTTTTTTTCACTACCCATGTGATAATTCAGGTAGAGTAAATATTAATTTTTAAAAAGTGCAAAAGAAAAAGCAGCAGAAGAAAGCCATAGTTTCTATGGCTCTAACTTTCAGGTTAATTTGTAATTTGACTATCATTATGGTTGTGGTTATTTCCTATTCTCAGTGTATGGTGTGATCACCCCAGCCAGCAAACCCCCCCACCCAGTAGATCACACACTCCCCCACAGTGGCATGGGGGAGAGAATCAGAAGAGCAGCAGTGAGAAAATTTGTGGGTCAGGGTATAGAAGCAGTTTTAAAAATGAGGGGAAAGGGCAGGGGAACGCAAAGTGATGCAAAGGAAGTCACTTCTCACCTCCCACGAGCAGACCAATGCCTAGTCAGCCTCCAAAGAGGGGTACTGTGGGAAGGCCAAATCCCCAGTTCTGCGGCTGAGCCTGGCACTGAGCCTGGCACCGAGGCTGGCACATGCAGCACCCCTTTGGTCAGCCCGTGTTGCTGTCCTGGCTGTGCCCACTCCCAGCCTCCTGCCAGCCCCAGCCTGCGCCCGTGGGGGAGAGCTGAGGAGCAGAGAAAGCCTTGACACCCTGCAAGCCCTGTTCAGCAATACCTCACACAATGCTGTGCTTTCAGCACAATTCTGGTTGCAAGCTGGCAATGTGCAGGCTGCAATGAAGCAATTGACTCAATCACAGCCAGCCCCAGCACACAGCTTCCTTTCAAATAGTTTTCTCTTCTTTTTCTTTGCTATCTTCTTTCCCACTCTTCTGAACTACAGTAGTGCCTCCTCCCTTATTACATCCGCAGTGTGATTTTTCACGTTGCTGCCTTTCCCAAAAGAAGTTTGTAGCTTCACCCGTGTATTTGTGCACTCAGGCAGGCAGGGAGGGGAAGTGGGGAGCCATGTAGGTGTATTTTGAACTGTGTAGGCTAACCAACAACTCACATCCGTGTCACAGCTCAACATTCACTTGAAAAAAACTGAATGCAGTATATCAGAAAATTTCAGCTCGGTCTCAAACTAGCCTTAACAAGATCAACAAAGATAGCACAAAGAAAATAGTTCAATTTGGCAGCCTAGAGGAGCTGAACCTGTGATCCTCTGCATTGTACTTAAGTGCTGCTGGTTTGTGTATAGCTTAAGGTTGTTTAATCAGTTTTCTGACTTTTAACAAAATCTTAATTTTCTACTCAGTCAAATGAATTGTATTTCATTCCAGCTCTGAGCGACATCAGCTTAAACTGAAAGTGAAAAAAAAGAATAAGAATTTCCTTTCTTGTAGTGAAAATATTAATGCTTCAATTGGAAGAAGGAAAGCTTTATTTGGAAAGGTAAGACAGAAAACCTGGGATGGAAAAAATGACAAATACTGGTAACGCGTCTCTTAAGACTAGAGCAGAAGTTGCCTTAGCTAAGGTAGTCCCTGTAAATTTTCCTGATATTATTCTGATACAATTCTGAAGGTGAATGAGGTGTTTTTCTCCTTACTTCCTAAAATCTACTTTTAATTAGTGTTCCTAAACAGTAATATGTACATGTACTTACGTTAGTAAGTGTGTGCATTGAGATTTAAAAATGTCTATTCCACCACTTTCCAGTGCTCTCTAGGATTTTTGGTGTATTAAAAAAAATGAAAATAGAACTTATCCTCCCTTCATAAAAGAAATCAGAACGTTAACTAATTTTAGCCTATCCACCACTTTACATCATGTCTCTGGTATTTCTGTTCTCTGTTTCTCTTGCTGGTCATGTGGCTGTGAGAGTAGTGAGTCTTGTGTCTCAGGCAGTTCCTCATTTTAGAGGGGGAAGGATTTTTGTTGTCAAGCCTTTGTGCAGTGTAAACACTTTTTTTTCTTTTTTTTTGCCATTCTCTTGGTAGCTCGTAGGGACTTGGCTTTTCCTCTGTAGAAGGTAATTCTGCTGGTGAGGATCTCTGTATGTTTTAATGTAGAGAGTTTGTCGCTCTTACTGATGCCTAAAGAGGCCACCTAGAAACAGAGGCTAGACAGGAGTAAGGGAATAAAGGTGGATATTTATTTGAAAGGCCTTCAGAGGCACACCCTGGGCAGGCCAAAGGCTACACCCAAGATGGACCCCGAGTCACGAGTTCTTCACACTTTTATAGGTTTGGTCCATTTGCATATCAACCCAATTTCACTCATTAAACTTTAGCTAATGATGTAATTTCCCCTCAGCTTGCCCCCCTTCTCAAGATGCTGGGTTACACATTTTGGGCCTAGGCCAGGCTGGGTGTCCTTGGAGAGCAGCCTGGAGAGGCTTTGTTCTGTCTGTCTCAGCATGAGAGAGCAGCAGCTCCCAGGCTGCAGGACACTGCAGAGTTACACACTGGGAATGCAGAATCTGAAAAATATAAAAGCTAAAATGTAAGGCATCATTATAGCCTTGAAAAGAAGGTCAGAATTCACTATGAGTTTTACTTTTCTTTCAAACACTTCACTTGCCAGTAACGTCAGAGCTCGGTGAAGCTAAGCACCCCTGCAGTGTGTTAAACACGTCCCGAGCTCTGGCGCCAGGCCCTTTGGAAGCCTGGCTGCCCACACGGCTGCGTGCGCGGCCATGGCAGTGCCTCACGCCTCACCTTCCCCTACCTGGGCACCCTTCCCGCTTTATCCCGCAGAGCTCCCCTCGCCTGGGGCTGGCCTGCTGGGCAGGAAGAGGGGACGGAAGGCAGCCAGAGGTGTGTTCTGGGCCTGGGGTGGGAGATGGAGCTGGCGGGAGCCGCCACAGGGAAGCTGGGCCCTCGTAACACCTCCCCGAGCCTCAGCTCCAAACCATGCCTTAGGCCCGGGCTTGTTTGAAATTCTCCTTGGCGTAGGATGGGAAATAACAGGAGTGGTGATCCAAAGATAGGTCAGAGGTGGTTGGTGTCATTGTCCTGGAAGTGTAATAGACTGAAAAGGTGCATTTCTGACAAGAATTATGCGTATAATGGTGAACTGTAGAGCATGGGCTACCATGGGAGAGCTCCCTGTGGGCCTCTCTCAAAGCTCCTGTGTGGGGATGTTGGCTCTGTGTTTCTGTGGTTATTGCATAGAAGTTATAGGGGTCAAACTTTGTCTGGGAGAACAAAGAGGAACAAAAGATTGTACAGAAGAACATTTTGGAAGATCCTTTTCTATCCCAGGGAATATTTTCTGGCCCTGCAGAGAGCCACGGGATTTCTGGTATCACACGGCATTTAAAGGGGAGCCTCACTGCTATCTGTGCTATTCTGAAGTCATAACAAGAATGAAGTGAATAACTTTTAAAAAATATATTTTTAATATGAAATGGAACTTCATTTACATGCATTTAATGTTAATATGAAAAGTTTGCTCTAGTAAATATGTGGTCTGACAGGAGCTGCTGGAATCAACAGCAAAGGCAAATTGTTATCAATTTGGCAATTCTGAACAGCTGCCTGTTTTATCTTTGAAANGAGAAAAAATTGGAATTAGGCTACTATGAAAGCACAAAAGTATTCTCTCTATTTCTGTCTGAGGATATTGTGAATATTTGCATTGCTCTTTTTTGACTCTATGGGTAACAGCAGAAGCAGCATGGATTAAACCTTTCTCACAGAGCATGGCATAGGCTATAATAGAAGTCTCTCAAAAGAAAAAATCATTGCTTTGAAAAACCTCAAAAGATACATTAAAAAAAGAAGCTTCATGCTTATGGGTATGGTAACCCTTGATAAAAGGCTGCACAGTCTTGGCTCTCAAAACACTCTTGAAATTAAATTAAATCCATTGAAATTCTTTAGTAAAGGCCTAAGAAGTAATAGCTTTTATTCTGTCAGTGTGCCCTACTGGATCTTTCCCTTCCAAGCCACCTGAGATCCTACTCTTAACAGCAGAGATAATTGTAGATATGTGTCCCAGAATTCACAACATTACAGCAGTTCATCTGTCCATTTCACTTCTCCCCCTTTTCGAGGTAGGGGTGAACACTGTATGCAAAGTACTGAGAGTCTCAGAAATTACTCTTTTTCTGCCTCTTTCTGGCCACTTGACTTCTCTTTGCCTTCAGAACAAAGCCAGCTCTGCTTTTATGAGAGAAGCTGTGATAGTACGAGCAGCCGTTCCTGCATTTGGCCCGTGCCAGCAGCTCCCTCTCAGCGCTGCTGCCCAGGGCCCCTTGTTGAGCCTGACCTCCAGGCAGGCTTCTGCCCCAGCTGCAGGTGTAGCACTGCCAGCCTTTCGCTGGCTCCCACAGCCGTGTTTTTAATGAATCCCACATGAGAAGAAGAGGGATAGACGTGGTGATGAAAGACAAGGCTTTCTCCTTGCGAGCTTCAGTGAGGTGTGGGGGCAGGCACTCACCTGCATATGTCAAATAAATGTTGTGCTACAGTGTCAAGCGTTGTGGATGTTGTGCAAACTGCCTGTAATAGCAAAAGGTTGATATATTTTTCATAATGTGCATATTATGTCCCATGTACTCCAGAAAAAAACCCCAAAAGGAATGTGTGCTATTACCCTGGGGACTGCTCTGAAGCATTACAGGTAAAGCACCAGCATTTCCCTGAAATTTCCAAGTATAAATTACCTCCTCTCATTGTAATATCTTTGATATCAGTGTTCTGACTCTCTCACATTTCTGTTTTTGCAGTTCTGCAGTATGTGAAACGCTTGTTATTATAAGTATTGATGATACTGAAGAAATAACAAGGCTCTACAGCATAGAAACCTGTGTCAATAGGTATATGAATTAAAGGGTGGGAGGGGAGCTGACGGTAAGAAGTTCAGAAACCTGACTCTTTACAGTAACATTGACTTCCTCTATATAAATTTTTGTTGTTTTAAAGGTTAAATGTATAAAGGGATGAGTTGGCTAGGGGAACTTTCCCCTTCCTCAGACAGTATCTGATAAGGCTGTTACCAACAAATCAAAGGTTTTGTGAAAATATGCTTATGCCTGTGGTTAGGTGTGTGTTATCCTGTTATTTGGCTTATGAATCTTCATAGTAGCTTTGCAGACTACCTTGTCAAAGAATCTGTTTGTTTTAGAAAACTGACCTGAAAAATAATTTTGCAAGGGTAAAACTCTCCAGAGTTTTCTCCAGGAACATGGTTTGAGCACATTGGCTCCTAGTGGCGCTTCAGAATGAAAATGTTTTGGTTCCACATCTACCAGCAGTTCACTTGACCTCTGAGGCAGCAGGGTAGTGATGCAGCAAAGCAGCATCCTCAGCCCCCAGGGTCAAGAGCCACGAGTGCTATGGCACGACAGGGGCTCTACTGCACACTCTGTGGGCAGCCTGTCTGTGTCCTGGCCTGGAGAGGATACAGAGATGACCCAGCCCTTTCCTGCACTCCATGATGTCTCTCAGGTTGTCTAACAGCTGCAGGTAGCAGTGGGGAAAACGTGGTGAAGTTTCATTTCTAAGGTTTGTTCAAGGCATATAAAGAGGAGAAACTGCTGCATACATCTAGGCTGTAACTGCTAGAGTTAGTGTACTCTAGCTTGCACTAATGTGGGAAAATGGAGAGGCCTCAGAGGCTCTGTTTCTTCCCCTGTAATCACCAGGAGCTCATTTAAATGTTTTCAGGCTCATGGTTTTCGGTCATGTTACTGAATCACAGCCTCCTCACAGCGACCACACAGCAGAAGACTTTAAAATTCGAACAAAGGAAAGTCTAAGTATTAGGGAATGGCTTGAAGATTTCATTGCATTTACTGCAGTGACTACACAGACTCTGAAAGTTCAGTTTTAGTAGCAGGTGAGTGGCAGTAGGCTCTGTGTTTGGAGGAAACCCTCATATTAAAAAGAATATTTCACAGCAGAAGTGTTTCAGATTCCCATACAAATGGGAAACAGTTAAGATCACTCTACAGTGGCATAAATGGAAGCCTTTGCCTTGGTTTTGAAATTATAAAGTAAAAAATTTCAGAATTCACCATCCAAGTGTCCACAAGAAGCAATGTCACTTCAGAGTTCTAAAATTTCAGCGCTATCTTGTTAATTATGCTGAGAATAATCAGGAGATGCTTGTGTCTGTAGTCTTCCTGGTCAGCTATGTAGTTTTTGCAGCTACAGAGCCTTAATTTTTTCATAGCTTTTGTATGCTGGGCATGATGTGTAGAAAAAGTGATTTTTATACTTTTTGCTCTTCAAATATGCAACAGGATTTTAAACAGTCTCAAGCATTCATCTGGAGTGATTGATTTATTGGGAACTGATTGATGGTCAGTAATATATTTGAATTATTTAAGATAGTTTTAAAAATGAATAAAATTTTTATTTAAATATAGATTGCCTGTTACTGAAGACGGTGAATGGAAATGAATTCAGGTACTGTGTGGCCTTATCTTGTTAGGTGTTTCCACATTGACAAGCATTGCCAGATAAAAATATGTTATTGTGTATAGGCTGAATGATACTGCAGTGTTTACAGTAGTGGGAAGAGATTCCTCTGATGAAGTCTAGAGAGCTCCCATACAAAAATAACAGACATTCGACCATGTTTTGCAGTGTGGAATTTTCTTTTGGTTGATCCTGGCAGTTATGGATCAGGGAAGAATCTTCAGTGGAAGTGTGGGGTTTGGTGTGTGCATGTGCTCAAGCATGCATGTTCACAGCAATGTTGATGAAAAGCTCTACCTGTCCTACTCTGTTGCAAAAATAATTTTCAAGTCTCTCCCCTTCTCTCTGAAATATCTTCAGGATGATTCTAGAGATAAGGAGAAACATAAAGGTGGGATTCAGAAGGCAAAAGTTGTGCATAAACTAGAAGGGGAAAAATTTTTAAAAAATAAAATAAAAAACCCAAACAAGATAAATGCATCAATCACTTTGAACTAGCCAGCTAGACCCTGCTGCTTATGTGTGTCTTGTAGCTTTTCTACCCCTCTCTTCCTGAAATACAGTTTTAGTAAGTTCACAAAGCTGATTTGAAATATGAAGCAATAAGACATCACGGGTCCTATCTCAGGGAGGTCTTAGCTGACGATAGCAAAGAGGGTGTTGGTTTCAATGGATTATAACTAAAATGAAGAAGGAAGGCTTTTAATCTGGATAGCTCTGTGTGGAATGGTGCATGAATATTCATGCATATATATGTGTCTGGATAGACACATGTATAGTCATATAAATGTCAGAAAAAGCTGCTCAAATACATGGTAATTTAGTGTTTATTTGATGCATTTTAAACACATTTTTTCTTTCATATGGACTGCATTTTTAAGTTCCTTTTCTTTCTGTCCTTCACCTCACTGGAGTATTCAATTTCTTTGCACATAAGACCAGCAGGAGGTCTGTAAAATTGCTTTTTTTCAGTAAGAACTACAGAATTTGGCCTATAGTTTTAGTGTAGATGAAAGAAATACTGGATTTCTTTGAAAAAAAACCCAAGGAAAATCGGGACCATTTTGTTCAGTGCTACACCACTGTTTCCAGTAATTGCCTTGTACAGTTTGCAAGTCTTTCCACTTTATGTAAATACATTAACTTCTGAAAATCCCTTATAGCTGTGAGGTGGGGCCTTTTGAAAGAGGTGTTCTTTTGAAGGTTCGAGGGTCTCTTAAACACACATTTTCTTTCTTCAAAGTAAATCTTGTAGACTCCCTGTCACAAATCCTTCTTGTTAGGAATTCTGCTTGAAGAACTGTTTGAATTTCAATATCAAGTATTTCAAACAAATACATCTAATGCCTCAATATAGTTTTCTTATGGTCAGTCAGTGGGCCTAAATAGGAAAGGGAACCTCTCATAATTTGAATTCTATTCCTAGCAACGCTTTGAAGAAAAGAATAAAATAAAATCTGAGGTTTTTTTATAGTTACTCCTGAAAACCAAGAAAGGGGAAGTAACTGTAAAGTGAACTTCCAATTTTTGAAGCTGCTTTCTCTGCTTCTTCATTTTGTGCTCCCATTCCCTATATTTTTGCAAGTAAGATGAGTGAGAGGTGAAAAACTCTGTAATAGAAAATAATGCAATACCTTATAGGTAGGTTTTGGTCTTGACTCCTGAACAGAAGAAATAATTAAGTATAAACATGTCTGTCATTATCAATTTAGGCTGTCAAGTGACTGACAGTTGTATTTGAATTTTCTGTAGTGAAATCCTGTTCTAGCAAATTTTAATGATTGCAGGACAAGTGGTCTGGTTTACCCATTATGAAGGAGTGAGGACATAAGCATGTACCTCTGAATTTTTATTGTAGCTAAGAATGGCTATTATTCTTGATATAAATTTGAAAATTCTGAAATGTTATAATGCAAAGATTTTGTAGTCTATAAGTAAGGGGGAAAAAAAAGGTATTTGTAAAACTTGGATACGGAGAAAAAGAATATCATACTCTCAAGAAATACACGTAATAAAAGCTGGAATTTTGCTCAGTGTCTCTGCATCTGTGGATGTGAGGAAGTACATACCTCATCTTGGTTTTAAAGCCTTTAGCTATGACAATTAAGGAAGCACATAGATTTCTTGAAAGATTGTCTGGTTTATGTTACGAGATTACTACAGCTCAAGGACACCTTGTTAAGAAAACCAGAAGTGAACTTTCTCCTTTAAGTCCAACCTCATTTTTACAGTCAGAGTCTTCAGGAAATAAAATCATAAATCTGGAATGTTATAAAACACTTTCCCATAATTCAAGGTCAAGTTATAAATCTAAGTTACTCTGTCTCTTGCTAGATACGTATTTGCTGTGGTTCTTAGAGCTAAAAGCTTCCAAGAAGTGACCCTTTAAATGCTACTGACATTAATTTTAGCAGCAAATTTGAACATTACCCTTGCTGAGCTGGGCAGTAGGAGTTGCTTAAGACAAATATATGCTCAAAGCTTTTTGCGTAGCATGGAACACAAAACATGTAAAGGATCTTCTTTGCCTGGTAACACTTCCATCTAAAAATGACAACTATTCTGCAACTTCATCCATCCTTACATACTCACATACATGTTCCTATATGTACCTACAGCTACACAGAGAATCCTGTGTATCATTTCCCTTTAGGAACACTCCTTGAGGCTTCACAGATGCCTGTGGAGCAGAGAGTAGGGCACAGCAGCCTGACATCTAGGTGGAGTTGGTTGTAGCAGAGCACACTGCATTGTACCAGTGGCCATGCTTTCTCTGCTGAGATTATTACCAGCATCTTGCTTGCACATGCAGAGCTCTCAGTGACCACTTCTTGCTTTATGATCTGCTTTTCTCCTCTGCTCTCCTCCTTCTCCTCTCCTTCCCTCCCACACACAGTTGCATTGCTCGACCAGAACGTGTGTGCTGCACAGAGCTGGTTAAAAAAGGGGTGCATTTCCCTGAGCACTGGTATGGTCAGGGGAAAGCTGGGGAAAAAAGAAAGCCTCTGTCAGTGCTTGTCCCCAGCTTAGGAGAAGGATCTCCTAACACAGGAGAACACAGATCTCTGCACTAGCAATGTATTTCTTACAAGGAGGAAAATGTTCAAATTATTCTGAATAATCCTGCAGAAATGGCCATAAAGTGACAGCTATATCTTTTTAAATGTAGAAAACTCAACCTCGCACTCCAGCAGGTAAGGGGAGGAAGAGTTACTGGTAACTGTGTATACCATAGGTAGATTAAAATATGTGGTTATGCTACAAGCCAAGACACACAGAGACATAAAATGCATCCCATCAAATGTACTGCCCAAAAGTGTTATTGGGAGGGCTGTGTAACGGATCATTTTGCTCCATACAATGTGTTCAAGTCCTATCTTGTTGAATGGGACCTATTGACAAGCTGAAAGGGCAGCTGGGGGTCTGGGAGGGTGAGAGATGTGCTCTCAGCACTTGGACTGGGCAGAACTTCAAATGTCTGCACACTTCTGCAACCTCTCCCCTGGCCCAGAGCAGGGTTTGTTGGTCCTGCAGCACCTGGGAGTCAGTGTCATCTATGCTTTAGTTCAGTGCAAGCTTCGAATCACCCAACGTATCGTGACAAGACCTAAGAAACTAGCTTATCAATTGATAAAAACCCCAGGCATCTGACTCTTAAAGTTTTGCTGCATCTTTAGTGTAGTCCTTAGACGAGAATATGGATGGTATTTATCTGCCTCTTTACTTTTCTACTTTCAGCAAGAAAGTGCTGGCACCTGTGGCAGCCAGATTGGTGAAAAGGAGCTTGGTACCTCTGATGTACAGAATGAAAGCTGAGATATTAGAGAGGTTGTCCCCAAAGGAGCAGTCTTTACATCCAAACAATCCAAAGGTAAGAAGATGTGCACTCACCTAAAGTGTTTCAATATGTTAAATTGAGGTTGGGGATTGAGGGCCAGCATATTGACGCTGCTGTTTTCAGCTCCCAGAGTATTCCTCACTTCAGGGACCAGCAGTGGGATGCATCCAAATGCCTCAGCTGATTTCCAGAAAGTCCATCTGCAAAGAGAGATACCAGAGACAGCATAAATGAAATTGTGGCTTCACTGATGTAGCTTGAATTTCACTTTGCTGGAAAAGAAGGTTATATTCAGGCCCTCAGTTACGAATTCTGCAGTTCTGCACCATTGGCCTTGGCAATTATCATACAGGAACCAGAGAGTGAAACCAGATTGGAAAGCTGAGAGCAGCATCAATTTATGGGCCAAGCTGAGGCAAGAGCAAAAAGCAACAGTCAGGAATTTTTATTGTTTTTCAGTTATAGCTTTATTTGGTCTAATAGTCTTAATCTGACAGTCCTGAAAAACACTGCTGATGATCTTTCACAACAGTAAAGGTATTAAATATATCTAATGATGCAGTTAAATAAAACTTGCTTCCACTGCATACATTTTTGATAAATACAGCATAAAAATAGTATCAGTAGTTTAAGTGGGTATTTGCTGGTATTCAAGAAAAATAATCTATTTGACAGGACTTTGGGGTTTTGGTTTTCCTTTTGAGCTCTTACTTGTTCAATAAACAGTTATAGGAGATTTTGAGGGTCAGTAGATAATTTATAAAACTGATTTCACATAATTTAGCTATTGTAGATCATGAAAACCAAACTATTCTTCCCTTTAATTAATCTGACTGTTCATAAAAGCAAAAAACTGAAATAGGTAAATAAGTATAGATGCATGATCTTCAGAGAGATCCCATGGTTATATGGTTGTACAAAGAATATGTACATTTTCAGCCTGCTCAACTTTCTAATATGAGCTAGGACATGTATAATACCCAGGCTTTCTCAAAACTACTTCTTCTACTTCCTGTTACCTCTTGGAGCAGAGCAGCGACCATTGTGGAAGCAGCAGAGAAAAGCTCTTCCCACCTTGTTTTTGAACTTCTCTTTTCTCACCCTGCTTGTGTTCCTCATGCAAAAATATGCATGGAGCTTGTTTTCCTCAGGACTGGTATTGTGGTGCCCAAAAATTGTAGTAGTATGTGAAAGGTATTTCCAGCTAGAATGGAGTGTGTGTAAGTCTGACCTTACAGATTCATGATTCAAGAAGGTGAGCAGTGTCTGTGGAGTGAGACAGTTCAGGATTTTTTTCAGGCTGATGTGGGAAATTTGGAGAAAGGAAGGTTCTGAGAGCAAGGAATAGCACCAAGGATTTTTTGATCAGGGACAGTGGAGGGCAGGCAGGTCTTGTTTTGTTTGCTGTCATCTGTCTTTAAATTGTTCCTGTTTACAGTAGAAGAAGGAAAGAAAAATGAACAGGTTATTTGTTCTTCTTAGGCAAACTTATTTGTGAGTCTGTATTTTTCCATAGTGGTTGGTCTCCTCCACCTAAAATGACTGTGTGCTGATGGAGGGGGAAAAGTCTCTCAGAAAATTCACATTCTCCAGAATGTGTCTCCATTGAGTGGGGCAACTTTCTGAACCTCAGTAAACTGAAAATTAAGCTGGGACATCAAACTAAAATGAGGTTCAGATTGCTCAGTATAGCTTTTTCTGAAGGAAAGGCCTTAATCTTTGTTTACCAGGTTACAGGCTTGACAGACTGACTTAACTCTAGGAACCAGCAATTTATTTTTGGTTTGCGTCAAATTCAGTTTTAAAGAATGCCTCTATATTTTAATACAGAATTTCAGAAACTCTAAAGAGGATCTTCTTATGAGAAGAAGATGAGAACAGACAGAGACTCTTGCTAAATAATTGTTGCATGAGGTTTTATCTTCTGTGATATTTCCTAATTTACTAAGTGTAGGAAGTAACACTTGCTGTAAGGCAAAAAGAGGATGTGCAAATATTTTATGCTGATCTGGGGAGTGAGAGCATATTACCAAATTAGTATATCAGCCTGAGCTTGGTGTGGGAAAAATGAGCTATTCTTGCTAATAATTTATATTGCTAACATTTTATCACTTTTTAGAATAAAACTTAAGAAACAATAGTGATGCTAGGTTTTTTGCCTTTTTTTTTTTTTTTTGACAGAGACTAGATTTTTGGCAGTGTACACATGAGTACTTTATAAAGTAGTTGTGAAATTGTGGTATTTCTTAGGGTTCTGTTTTATGAGACACGTGAAAAGGTTTTTTTTCTTTCAAAATAAATGAATCTGATACTGTTTTGCTCCTGTTGTGATTCAGTTGTTTACACACTCTGAGAATTCCAGGTGTTTGGGGAATACCACAGCATGGACTGTTTCAGCATGATGGATTACCAGCTTTCCCTCTTCCCCTTCCACCATCCTTTTTTGGCTATTTTTGGCTCTTCCATTGTATGGTATGCAGATTGTATGTGTTTATAAGGCCTCAGCAATATGTTCCTTGAGCTTTCTGACCCAGTTAAAATAGCCAATTTGTGCTAAATGTCTTTCAGTGTTTATTACAAAATACCTGATAGTTAAATAGAAATTAGCTATAAAACCCAAATAACAAACCAAATCTATTTATTTCAGTATTTGACTTCCCAATGCTGTCTTTTCTCTTACCTGTCATAAATAACTCAAGTGTTAGCTTGACTCTGCCAAAATTTGTCATGCACGAGTCTACTGTTTACATGATTGTTACTTTAAAAATATATTTCCAATATTTTTGCACCTCTGTTAGCTGACTGAATTATGCCCATTAACAACAAGTGATAGAGAAATACTTGAAATTGCATGAATGACTTTTGCATACTCTTTTTCTTTAAAGAAGTGTAGAATTTGCTACCTTTGTTAAATATTTTATTGTTTTTGTAGTGTGAGAATAAACCAAGACATCCAGTGCATCTTTAGACAGATTTATTTTTATTTTCAGAGTATCAGCACTATGAACTTGTCACTTTTTAAGATGGCTTATAGTGTGTGTGAAACAAATAAACGGAGTGGCTTAGAGGCATGGAAACTGAGGGAGGGAGATGCAGACCCTGATGTACAAATAAATCAGTGGGATCAGTTTGGTTTCCTAACTGTTTCAAATTCAAAGATGGCTATTGCAAGTCTGGATTATAGAAATCTTCTAGACTCTTTTAGCTTTAGAGCAGTAGTTTCTTGACAAGCCACTGAGGAAGAAGTAATGCCTGCCACATGCTTGTCTTTGGAGACAGCTCTCTAACCCTTTTGGACAGCCCCAGAGAGAAAAATCATGTCACAATGTGAAGAAGGGCAGGAGATGGGCTATCAGAAGATGACCGGCAGCATCACTGTAAGCAGACCAGCCTTCTAGGTAAAGATTTGTGCTTTATGCTATAAATACCTTGCTCAAAGGCATTTTTGTGCTTCTATACCATAATGACTACAATCAGCTGTGGGACTACATTTCCAGCCAAAATATAATCATAGCTAGGATGTTAGAAACATTTTCTATAGAGTAATCCTGTGTTTTATTGGAAAAATTCACACAATTGGATATAAGCCCTGTCATCTGACAGATAGGAAAACACCAGGACAATTTGTAGAGCACAGCTGAGAGGGTATGACAATCAATCTGGCATCCTAGGTGGGAAGCAGTCTGGGTGGAAGCAGGATACAGTGCTAGAAGCAAAGAATACAAAAGTTCATATCACAGAAAATACGTGCTTGGGAAAAACAGAAAAGGGGACAGAGAACTCTCAAAAAGCAAGCTGCTCTGCTCATTTATAACAGAGTCCAGTGAGCAGCTAGCTCACAAGTAGCATATGGTAGGAAGATAGCCTGAAACATGGGTTCAGTAGCCTACCCTGACCCTGGTCCTGGCCTGCTTCAGCTAGAGTTGAGAATTAAAAAAAAAGATTTAGAAAAAGAAAAAAAAAAAAAAGAAAAAAAGAAAAGCCCACCCTGTGTGTTAGCTTCAGAATAAACAGACAGGTCTTTAAATTTGTTACAGAGCACACAGGAAGCAATGTTCAAAAGATAAGGGAATGTCCAGTGATCTGCAATGAAACCAGAATGGAAATCCTTTGGAAAAGACAGTTTGTAAGCTTTTTCTTCTTTTTCTGTGTGGGCTCTTTTGTGTTGGCAGGTGCCACTATTGCTTTGACTCGAGGTCTGTCAGGCCTTCTGCAAACATGGCACCACTGTGACTTTATGGTGCAGGTAAGACAGCATTTACTGCAGTGTTATGTAGTAGAGTATAATTCTGCATATAATGTGGGAAAATTAACCAGCAGACACAATTAGCTGATACCAAGCCATCAGCAAGCAAGTAACCAGTTTTGCTGAAGGCACGGTGGATTTGGTGAAGGTCACAGGGGAGACCCTGCGCAGAGGGAGCTGTTTGGTACCTCCAGCTGGGGTGGTATTCCTGAGTTTCAGCCTGATTGCTCAGAGAACAGTGCCCTGCCTGGCACTCTGCTCACTGCCCTTTAAAATTGTGGTTCTTCATTTGCTGAGACAGTCATATAAGTGCCCATAGAACCTAAGAAGTTAGTACTAGGAAATGAAACTGGGGGGGGAAAAAAACCAGAATCGGACTAAGAGAAGGAAAAAATCTGCCACTGTTGAAGAGCTGTTCTGAATTAGAGCTCAACAAGGAGTGGTCCCAGGGTAGCAAATATTCAATTAATTGTCATCCCTCCTTTTCATTTTCCCTTTCAAAGTGAATGATGGTAGGATTCAAAGAAAAGACACTATAGGTAAAAATGTTTATTTGATGTTTTATAATGTAAAATGATCTCATTCGTTGTGCAATATTTGAACACCTTATACAATGCTAAATCCTGAGCCATTCTCAGCATCCAGTACTCATTCAAGTTCAGGAGGAGGAGCAGATGTTCAGCACAAATCTAAAAAATCTCAGGGCTTATGGGTATGCTGACACTGTTTGAGCAAATTCTAAGTGGGCATGTTAAAAGGAGCTATTCAATAACACTCATTTCACAGTAACTGATTCCAGTGTTATCCTGGATCGATTTCATGTGTAAGCAAGAAGTAGGTGCCTGGCACTTCCAAGAGCTTCTCGTAGACTTACTGCTCGTTTTGGGCCAGATTGTGAACAGTGCCTCAGGGATACCAGAATACGTTCTCTGTCCTGAGCAGGTACAGCACAGATCATGCAGCCAGCATATGAAGTGAAGATGTCAAATCATCATTGCCTGAGGGCTGATAGCAGCAGAGCAGTATGCTTGCACAAAGAGCTCTATTGTTTACTCTTGACCTTAGAATAATTTGATCCAATATGACACATTAAGTAGAAATGTTTTCTTTCTTCAGGAAATAGTTCTTGGCAATTGAAAACAAGCCTGAAAAAGTATGTACAAAATAGATTCCTTAGCAAATGTTCAGTGAAATACTAAGACTGTTTTAAGATATATTCTCTAGCATGAACAATGCTTTCACAGTAAGACTGTCAAGTTAATTTTACTGGATAAAATGCATAATGCAGGTTTAAACAGAGTTTAAACAGAGTTAAACAGAGTTGCCCTTGGGATGAATTTATCCTGTGTCCCTTAGTGTTTGCAAAAGCCTGTGCCTTCAGTTTCTGTGGAACTGCTTAATTCTGTTATGCAGTGTGCTGTGTATCAGTGTATCCGAGCTGAGTCATATGAGATGATTTCAATGCAAGGGAAATTATGCAAAACAAAGTCTGCATTACTTTAAATCCAAACAGTGTATGGAGTATGTAGAGAATTTAATTTTTATTTAGTTACATGCTTTGTATTTTATTCTTTCAAAGCCTCTGAACAAAAGGAAAACATAGGAGAGTTCTTGAGAAAACATTTCTTGAGAAAACAAATTCATACTACATTTTGTAAACACATTGACACGAAACAGCACTAGGTTTAGGTACCAGTGGAGAGCACCATTGCCTGAATTAACCCTCACCCTCCATGCTATTAAACCCTGAATAACCTAAATACATCCCAGTTAAAATTCTTGGTGATTCTGCCGAAGTGAAACCATACTGACTTTGATCATCTGGACTTGGAAGTTGTGTTGTGTGAGGAAGATGAATGCTGCAGTGTTATCTGGCTAAACTCTCAGGGAAATGAACACAGGGTGAAACTGAGCAGCATGAAATCCTGTGAAGAGAGAACAAACAGAGTGTGGTTTCACTGGCATCTTTCCATCATGGTTCCTATGGCATCAAACCCAGTGAGCACTAGGAATGATTGGTTTTGGGTGGTTCAGGCCCTGTAGGTGTCAGTGTGCAGGGGAAGTGTGGCTGTTGATACCTGGTGGCAGACACAGGGTGGGTGAATCTTTGGGGGCAACCTGTGGCAATCCAACCTGAGACACAAATTTATTTGGCTTGTGGCTATATGAAGTTGCTGTTCGTACCCTGATTACTGCTACTGTTGCCTTCCTTTAATCTTTCCAGTCTGTTTCCTCCTGGCTCAGTAGCACCAGGCAGAGACAGGGAATGGTTTGGGGAACGCTCTTTGGAGTAGGAAAGGGGAATCTCAAAATAATTTTACATGGTTGAAGAGTTCATGCTCTCCCTGCCTTTAGGGTAAATAGTGGTGAGTTTTATGGCTGCTTTCTACTTTCCTCTGCCCTTTGCTGGAATAGGAAGCAGCTCCCCAAAGATTAGTAAGGTATTTTTTAGCTGCATTAGCATATGGTGGCGTTCTGGGGCAGAAGTGTCATGCATGTTCTTGCTCCCTCCCTGCCTCTGTCACACACTGTAATCTGATGCCTTTGAGCAGCACAACTTACCAAACAGTTACAGAAACACCTCCTGATAGAAAGCAAGTTAGCAGTGACTGTGGAGGCTGTTAGAGATCTTGGTGTCTCTCAGCAAGCTCTAAGACTGGGGTCTGGGAAGAGCTTTTGCTCTGGCTAGCATCAGTCACTGAGCGCCTACAGCAGTTTTGTCTGATGTCTTCTGAGAGGCTGTGCACAGAGATGGGCACGTGGTGTGCAGTGTTTCGTGGATCACAACGTGGCTCCAATGCTGTGGTCTCATTAGCACTGAGAGAAGCAGACTCCCCCTCCCAGGTTACCCAGAGGGATGAGTGAATAGTCCTAGGACTGACTCAGAAGTGGAAGAGAATTTGGAATGAGCATTGATGATACCTCTATCATCATCTCCTTAGTCATCAATTATTACTCCCATGTGGGACATCTGAATCGGGTGTAAATCAATGCAAATCAAGAACAGTGGGAACGTTCACTGCATCTTTCCACAGAATAATTTAATTAGTATCTCTCCTTAGATCATCTGTTTCAGAAATATAATGTAAGGATAAAGTATCTGAATATATAGATTCCAATAGAATGATTTCATTTCAGTCTCTCAGTGAGAGCTAAAGTTTTTTTGTTTTTTTTTTTTTTTGGTGACTGTCGGTCAAAGCCAGTTATGGTGTATTTTAGGTGTTGAAGCTGAATATAGACTTCATGTATGCCTGTGAAATATTAGCTAGTTCTGAAATGCAACTCATTTTATTTTTCATTTGTTGTTTGCTTTCCTTTTTTTTTTTTTTGAGATTTAGACTGGTTAATTTATTTGCAAGTATGGTAGCTTCAGAATAGAAATTTCTGCCATTTTCAAATGGCAGAACTAGTGTCATATCACAAACATTCGTCATAAACCACTTTAGTACAGAATGAACCTGTTTCATAATTATGATTCAAATGTATTTTTAATGTAAAATTATGTAAATTGCTTCATAACAATATTTGCAACTCATCTGGAGCAAGAGCAACTGCTCTAATTCTTCCTTCTTTGAATAACCTTTCTTTTCCCTATATTTCAAGGGCTCTTTCCTTTAAACTTTTGGTATGAGGAAGGAGGCATGGATTCCTGATCTTATCCAAAGCATTCAGATGCAAATTGAAAGGAAAATTGATTATTATTTGGCATTTATATTTTTAAAATTTTATTGCATTTGTGATACAATTGCCCTTTGAGCTGGTTTTTAATAGCACAGAATAGGAGATATTAATGATAATTCATGATAAATCTGTATTTCAAGACAGGTGAATCAGACAAGGAAAAATTTGCATCTTATAGTGTTTGGTTGGTTTTTTTGGAGGTATTGTGGCTCTTTTTATAGCTTACGAAAGAGAAAGACTTCCAAAGAGATGGGTAACTTAAGCAGCTGCACATTTTCAATGTCACTTTAGAAATCCTTATTAATACAAATGGATGGTTCTGGCTTTGATTGTTTCCAGCACAGGGGAAGTATACTGCTATAGTTACATACTGACATAATCATTTTGGCCAATTAAAAATTCAGGCTCTCTCCTGAGAAAGGATTTATTTTAACAGTCCATTGTTTAATGTGCAAGTAGAATAAATTAATCCTCTCCCATTCCCTCAAAAGGAGAGGTTTGGGTTTAACCTTGGAAAAGGAGACTGGAGTTTATGTTTGGGAAAAGACTTCACATGTTCTAATAGAATCATAGCGTGTTAAGAGTTGGGAGGGGCCTTAAAGATCATCCAGTGCCAACCCCCCTTTAGTGGGCAGGGGCATCTCCCACTAGACCAGGATGCCCAAGGCCTTATCCAGCCTGGCCTTGGACACTGCCAGTGTTTGAACATCCACAGCCTCCCCAGACAACCTGTTCTAGTGTTTCACCACTCTTACAGTAAAGAATTTCTTCCTAATGTCTACTCTAAATTTCCCTTCTTTCAGCTTGTACCTATTACTCCTTGACCTGTCACTATAGTTCCCAATGAAGAGTCCCTCTCCAGCTTCCCTGTAGGCCCCTTCAGATGAGGTCTCCACACAACCTTCTCCAGGCTGAACAGTCCCTACTTTCCCAGCCTGTTTTCATAGGGAAGGTGCTCCAATCCTCTTATCAACTTTGTGGCCCTCCTCTGGACTCGCTCCAACAGTTCTGTGTCCTTCTCATTTAAATTTGTAACTTTGCTCATTAATTTTAAGAGCTGATGGTTTATGGCTAGCAGTATACCTAGAATGGTGTGATCACTAGAGTGTGTGATGTTCTCACCAAATAATAGATAGGGTATGTTGCAATATTTCAGTGCTGTGGAAGCTCTGGAAATATCACACTGCCAGAATAGATCCACTCTGTAGGAATTTGTCTTGGGGTCGCAGCTTGAGGAGTTGAGTGGAGATTGTATAAAACTGCTGGGAAAGGTCAGGTGGGAATGGAGCCTGGTTCTTTTTGAGAACCTTTACGAGAGATTCTCCACACGATGTCATGCACTCCACTCATCAGATGGCACCCGTCAGCCATGCTGTTATCCTGCTTTTGTCTGGGATAAAAGGGACTAAGATGTCGGTGCTGCTGGCAATGCATGGCTACAGTCCAAATTTAATTTGTGACAACTCCAGGGTGATGCAGTTTTTGTATAGCAAAACTGGAGTCTCTGGAATGTCAGATCGATATCATTGTATCAGTTTTGTTCTGAACACATTTACAATATGATTATTATTACAGCTACTTTGTATAGAGACATACTGCTTAATGGAAGCTAAGATTTTGGCCTGTGTTGTAAGACTTGACTCAAAATTGTACAAGATGTGTTTAATCTTATGAGGAGTTTGATTCACTCATGTAATTTGTGAATTGTTATGTGAATTTGTGCAACTTTTTCCTGTATGGTGCCTAGGAAGTTTCTGAAGGACTTATGAATAGGCAGCAGAAAAGTATTCCCTTCTTTATCTGTCTTCTGACAGGGTACTCCTGGTTCTTTTAGAACCTTGGAAGTCTTCAATAAGAGAAGCAATCCCAACATTTCTTCCCCTTGTAGTCTACTATATAAGGGGCATTTGGTACCAAGTTGTTGAGAACTGCCTCAGTGCATGCAGTGAGAGAAAATGTCTTTGGTGTACCTTGCATCAAGTCCACGAAAGGGACAACAATCCTCTGGCACTATCATGGTAAAGAATTTTATTGGGTTCTCTAATTCATTGCAGAAAACAGAATTAGACTGCCTCTATCAATTTGTTGTGTATTACTCTCATACCCAGAAAGACACCCTTGTAGAAAGATTCAGAAATATATCCCACAGAATCACAAAATAGTTAGGGTTAGAAGGGACCTCTAGAGATCATCTAGTCCAACCCCGTGTTTAAAGGGTTTTCATTTAATCATCAGTTATTCAACCTGAGGATGCATCTTTTTATGAAGGCCTTGTTGTCAGAACAAGTGTTTTGGTGACTTGTGGTTAGGGTTTCTCTTTCTCTCAACAGAAATCTCAAGAAACATGCATAACATATAAGGGAATCAGTGAGCGTGTGCAGTGGAAAAGCACATATGAAGAGAAAGATGACTTTGCTAAATCCAGTCTTATGAAAAGTGAAGTCTTGTGTAGCTCCTAAGTACAAAGGAAGAAATAGCTGAAAATAATCTATTTTAGTTGAATTAAGGAAGCTAAGTATTACTGCAGGAACTTAAGAAAAACCCCTTTGACTTCCTGGAAACAGAAAGAAGTTTTTTTGAAGAAGTAATTGCCTCTGACATCACTGAAGTGCATTGCGAGTTTGCGAGTGGTTAGTTAGGGTAACAGAGGAAGCAACTCCTTCACAGATAAGCAGGCAGTGCAATGTATGTGCCTAGTTAGTCTCCTTTTGGGTTCAAGTTTTGTGAAGAAATTTTTGCAGACAGATAACATTTATTTTGCTTTCCAGAGAGAGACACATGCTGTTTCATAAGGATACACCTGATTTCCAGAAATAACCATGTTTTTGTGGCTTAAACTCTTAGCATTTGGAGTTGCATTTCTGGGACAGGATGCTTTTCTCAAAGGTAGGTCGCAACTGATATTTCTTTCTCTCATTTTGATCCCTCAATACCCTCTGTAGATGTAAAACCAATGAAAAGCTTTGCAAAGTGGAGAAATCTCTTGGTTCAGAAATTAGAACACAACTGTATGCAATGGTGTAAGAACCTAGGTCAGGAAGATTGATGGATCACGTACTAGGCTAAAATGTCTTCTGCGTGGTCCCATGTGAGAGTTATACAAACCATTTAAAAAAAACCCCACACGTTTGTAGTTGTATTTGAAAAAGAATACATTTAGGTCTCTTTCATGAACCCGTTCAATGCAGTTCTTATTTTTGGCTTCATCTCATGATGCAATACTTTGTTTTCTGTGTTTAAATCCTTCAAGAAAAACTCTTCCCATCAATGTTAGCCACTCCCTGATCACAGAATCTGCTTACAGTTCCTCAAGTTTTGATTTTTTTACTGCAGGGGGGTTAGTAAAAGATTGTAAAAGTTGTAAATTATTCTCTACACTTGGTAAATTACTTATTTTGTAAAATAGACATTATTTATCTATTTTGTAAAAACTGCTCCTTAAATAGTCTTTGGAATATTTAATTACCCTACTGCAGGTGAATTTGTTGCTAAACTTTTTTTTACTTCTATGAGAGAAAGATAGAGCCCAAGAGGACGATCTTGCAAAACATGTTAGATGTGACAGATAAAGAGAGTAGCAAGAAAAGCAATCAATCTTGAGCTAATACTTAATATAAAGACAAAAAAGTATCCATGTGAAAGAAAATATTTTCATCAGAAGAAAATGCAACATTTTATGTATAAGTATTTCCCTCAGTTTAGCTTCCATCAATTTGTAATTTGGGATAGTTGATGGCAGACACAAAAGCTTTTCTCTAGAGTAATGTTGGCCCTAAAAGGTGGTTTGAAATATTTTTTTTCTGAAATGGCGGCGAGTTATATTCAGGGCTGAAATCTCTTTTCATTTACATTGAATTTATTCATGCTTCTACCCTCATGTCACTACAGTAACTCCAGGTTTATACTGATGTAAGCAACAAAATGATCTGTCTTTAGTTGATAACCAGCTAAGAAGAGCATTTGAAGCCTGAGCATTAGCTCTCTTGTCCCTCAAAGTCTCTGAACAGAGACAGCACTGCATAAATCCGGTTGATAGCTGGCTGGATATTATAAGAAAACAAGTGAATGCTGCACTGTAGAGGAAAAGAACAAAATCTCTTGCTTTTCCTGTCCTTTTTTTTATCTGCTGTCCTACTTTCCATTTTATAAGTCCTTCTGAGACTTCCCACTGCTACCTTTTCTCCAGAAAAGGCAGGTTACTGTCTGCTCTCTCAGCCACCTCCACAGTCAGTCAACATGTTAGCTGACAGAGAGGGCTGGAAGGCAGATAAATGGGTTGAAATTTTATTTCAAGTAATAGTTATTTTTCTCTGTTCACATGCAGTAGTCTGACTTGAGCCAGTTCCTCTCTACATTTACTAAACTGAAGAGCCTCAAGGAAATGATATTTTAACTCCTCTCTACTACACTTTAAGCAACTAAATCTCATGCAGTAGTATCAAGTACACAACATCATAGACCTTGTTTTTATGATGTCGTTTGGCACAGAGATTGCTTCTCCTGTCAGGGTGACAGGACCATTGTACTTCATATTTGCTGTGCAGATTGCTCTGCCTTGTGGCTATGGGAGACTGGGCAGTCTCCAAGGGAGGGGTTTGTTAATGGAAGAGCAGCATTTGGGCAGCGTGGCGTAGGCTTTGGTTTTATGGCAGTTTTCAGGCACTTGATTGTAAGTGTAGGGTGGGCATTGGGACTTCTCTCATTATTATAAAATTATTTTCCAACAGCCTGTTGTACCTAGTGATTTTGAAAACTTAGCAGGAGACATTTTAAGGTTGTCTAACTTCCTCCACAAGCTCAAGCATCCTATAGAATATCTCTTATTTCCTGTAATCACCAAGCTACTTTTAGGAGCATCAAACTACATTAAACCAAACAAAATAGAAGAAGTTAGAGCCTGCACAAAGGTCTTTTCATTGTGTAAATCCTTCAAATCAAAAGCATGTATCCAACTAGTTTTTCTGATAAGAAAGAGTCATGTAGTGGTAACCAAACACCCCAAAAAACTGACCAATGCCCCAAGCCCTCCCCCAAAAACCCCTAACCCAGGCCAGAAAAGTCAGAGAAACACATTTGCTTCACTTTAGGAAAAAGAAATGCTTGCAGAACAAAGCACTGTTTCCACTAGATCGCTATTTCAAGTTCCCCCCTCCTCCACAAAAGTATTAGCAATTTGACAGCTTTCAAAAGCTTTCACCCACTTCTGAGCCACTTCCTTTATTTCAGGAAACAAAATAATTGCTTGCTAGTTTTGGGTGTGACTGGTTTTTTTTCCAAGTTAAAAGTATCAAGCTTCAGCAGGCACATTGTGCTGGTTTTGTCTGGGATAGTGTTAATTTTGAACATAGCTACTATGGGACTATGTTTTGGATTTGTGCTGAAAACCATGTTGAAAACACACTGATTTCTTCTTTATCCCATACCATTTATGTCCCACGCTGTCCAATACAACGTTAACCACCACCTGACTTCCCATCCTTTGGTATAATACACAGGTATTATTCCCTTAGTCTATCAAGCACTGCAAAGTGTTCATAAAATGTCCACCACATGAGCACTGAGTCCGTTTAGTCCATGACTTTGGGCTCCATGTTGTGATTCTTAGGACAGGAGAGGTGGTTTGTTTCGTGGTTATTGTGCACCAAGGCCAGATCAGTTGGGGTTCCTGCTGCACTTGCTCTGCTTCCTGTAAGGCTTCTCTTCCATTGGTTTGGGTGGTTCTTGTTATAGAAATTCCTATAAAAAGCAACTCAAATGATGGGTTACAACAATTTAAACGTATTTCTATTACAATCTCTTACCCACTCCCTATAGTGTTTAACAGTGCAATGAACTCCTCCCCTCGCCCTTATTCCAGCTTGGATTTATCCATAGACAGCAGTCCCTTAGCGTTGTACCTGCTCCAAGCAGAGCCTTGTCTATGAGCCAGTCTCTTCAGGGACACACCTGCTGCTGCATGGATTTATCCACAGCCACAGTGGCTCTGAGGGGCAGCTGTTCCAGCACGGCCCTGTCCGTGGGCCTCAGTGCCCTCAGAAACAGATCTGCTCCAGCACGGCCTCACCCACAGCCACTGTCCCCTCAGAAAGCAAACCCGCCCAACATGGCCTTGCCCCTGGCTGCAGTCCCTGCAGGGTGTTCCTGCTCTCCTGTGGGTTTATCCACGGCCACATGGTTTGAGGTGCTCCAGCACAGCCTCATGAACTGGTGCTTCAACGTGCACCTGCTGCAGCACAGACCTGTCCTTGGGCCATGACACCTTCAGGGGTGCACCTGCTGTGGCACTGGTTCAGCCACGGCCACTTCAAGGTGTACCTGCTCTGGCATGGACTCATTCATGGCCAGAGAAGCTTCAGGATATCCTGCTCCCACATGGACCCATCCACAGGTCCCAGTCTCTTTGATTTCAGCTCACACAGGAGTTCCAGCGTGTCCAGAACAGCAGCACAGGAACAGCAGCAATGCCCAGGCCATGTGCCAGTCCCTGTGCATCACCACTGCTGTCCTCAGAATGTCCCCAAGCACAGCAGAGTGAGGGGATCAGCAGCACGACAGCAGGGAAAGCAGAAGCAGCCGCTGATGAGCACTAGACTAAGGCACTGTAAGGCATCGAGGGCAGGGCAAGCACAGGAGTCTGCCCAAAGCAGCCAAACAGCAATAAAGGCTGTAAATTCCATCTACCACATTCCAATCAAAGCTGTTGTTATCTCAGCCCCTTTGAGCCCTACATTGAGTGCCAAAGAGGGCTGCTGTGGCTTAACCCCAGCTGGTAACTCAGCCCCACACAGCTGCATGCTCACTGCCTCCCAGTGGGAGAGAATTGGAAGGGTTAAAGTGAGAAAAATCATGGGTTGAGATAAAGACCTTTTAGTAGGTAAAGAAAAACAAGGAATTATTTCACTTATTCCCCAGGGCAGGCAGGTGTTCAGCCATCCCCAGGAAAGCAGGGCTCCATTACTTGTAATTGTGACTTGGGAACACAAACGCCGTCACTCTGAATGTCCCCACTTCCTCCTTCTTCCTTCAGCTCCCTATACTGACCACGATGCTATCTGGAATATCCCTTTAGGCTGTTGGGGCACCTGTCCCAACTGTGTCCTCTCCCAGCTTGTTGTGCACCCACAACCTCCTGACTTAGTGGGGTGTTATGAGAAGCAGGAAAAGCCTTGACTGCGTAAGCACTGCTCAGCAGTAATGAAAACATCCCTGGATTATTAACCCCATTTTTCATCACAAATCCAAAGATAGCTCCATGATAGATAATGTGAAGAAAGTTAGCTCTACCCCAGCCAAAAGCAGCACACACATGAAATCTGGTCACGCAGTCTCAGTCTCATGCCCAACAGCTGTGCAAGTTTCCAGCTGGAAGTGTTACATTTTCTCTGCAGAGAGATCAGCATAGCTCATCCTATGGCTCCGATTTTCCATGAAAATCTTTTTCACAGATCAGTCTATAGCCTTGGAAAGAGTCAGGCCAACCTAATTTTTTAAGTAGTAGAACTTAATAATATTGGTTCATTTTATGTGTAGGGTAAAGTATAAGGAGAATTGCTCTGGCAGGAGAACATATATTATGGTAGAAGAAAGCGAAGGCTTAGCATCACCATTGATGTTGTCTTTCTATGGATGCCCCACTGCTAGTTCTGTTTAGGACTGTTCTTTTTTGTCGTAGTGGCGCACCTGAGGGTTTCTGAAATGCATACCCCAGACTCCTGCACTCAGGGACCTCTCAATCATTTACAACAAATTGCCTGCTTTACATGTTGTGCCCCGCTGCAGTCCTTTATTCCCCATTACCTGGGGCTGGGAGTTGGTGTGCACACAGATGGCCAGCAGTTCTGCTCGCTCCCTGGGCTGGCCAGGCACAAGCAACTGCTGAACTGAAGAGGTTCAGGTTCATTGTGGTGTCATACCTAAGCTACGGGCAGGACACAGGCTGGTCGGAGCTCAGCGGCGCCCTGGCTGAACAACTTTGATTCTGGACTGGAATTAGATACTGATTTGGACTAAATATGTGATTTTCTTTACCCATTCACCTAGACCTGTGCAAACGTAACGAGCAGATGGTTGGGTTGTTGATGTGCTATAGGTATATCTGTTGATGCAGACAGCACAAGAGACATTGGTTCTGGACTGATGGGTCTTTCTTACATAGTATGGAAAAGACGTGTTCTAGTCATTTTTATTCACTCACATCAGTATATTGATATACTAAGAATATTTTACCAGTAGAGACCTAAAGCTGAAAACACTGCCATGCAGAGACCAGCTCTAAAGAAAGTCCAGCTCTTGGTGGCTTGGTGTTTGGAACCACTTCCTTTAGTTTTTAATTTGGTGAACTTACGTATTTCAGTTCTGAAGAACAAATCAATGGCAAGAATGTTAAAAACACTGCATATATAATGAAATAAGGTGGGAGAAGTGGGGGGAAGAAACAGGATGAAGTGACTTTTCAAAATGTGTTGAGTGTCAGGAATCAAGCTCTGTTTTTCTGACTCCCATGACCTATCTTCAAAACTGCGTGCTGGTCTGGTAGCATGTGTATGCATTAAACAAGCAGCAGTCTCCACAGTGAAGATGGGAATATGTTATATATATTCTGTTTTCCTTTGCTGTGCAGCTGCATTGTGGTATTCACTGTATCATCCTGCGAGCTAGGAAAGAACAGCAACCCATGGAAATGTTCTGTCCTCTGTCTACATTCTCAATCTACTTTAAGAGTTAATATTCATAAGCATAAATCTGGTCCACCAGGAGGGCAGAAGAAATTAACTCACACTGAACTCTCTGCATCTTGCCTTGACTTTTTGTACTCAGTCAGCTACCTGGTGTGGTTAGCCCAAGTGTCTCTGCACCGCCCTGAGCAGGGCAGACTTGCCCTGAGTCATTCCCCCTTCTTTGGGAGGCTGTTCCTCCTCTGCTGCCAGTCCCAGCGTGAGAAACAAAACAGGGAGAGCACAGCACGGGGGTGGCTGCAGAGATGGAACCCGAGGAGTGAGAAGTGCTTCAAGAAGGTGTGAAGTGCTGGGCAAGGCTTGTGAGCAAGAGCTCAGCTCTGTGGCTGTGAGCTCCTCTGAAGCCCCAGCAGAGCACGCGTGTCACAGGAGTGCAGTGGCTTGGGCAGGGCAGGGCGGGGTGTTTGTGCCTGCTCGGAGCAGAGGGGCTCACTGAGCTGGCTGCTGGCGCTGCGACTGCCAGCCCTGCCCGTGAGACAGCGATTGTCCCCGAGCTCTGCCTTCTGCATCATCCAGAGATACCCAGCGTTCACACTGATTTATCCTAAATCGCATGTAACTACAAATCAAGCAGTTTTGTCTTTCAGACAAACTTATGAAGTACATCCAGTATATTTTGAAGGAAGCAGTTGACTCTCTTCAGAGCTCAGTCTAGGCCCTGAAGCACTTCTATGCAAAAAAAAAAAAAAGGTGAAAAGTTTTAGAGTGGCAAAACTCTGACTTCCTCCTGTAAATATCAAGATTAAAATAACAGATACAGTTATGAAAGTTGTTTATTTCCCTGCAACTTGACTGTTCTTTCAGCCTGCATGTCCTGATCTATTTCCAGGTTATCCATACACTTGCAAACAGATCTTTTTCACTGGTGCTTCAGTAACTGTTACAGCATTTTATCTATTTCCAGGCTTTTTTCTCTTTCAAGTAAAGCAGTTTGGGGCCTTCAATGCCAGGATTTTAGAAACTAGCTGTGAGCACTTCAGTGCTAGTTTATATTATCCATAGTGTTGTATAGCTAACAGGATCCACTTCTTTTCTTTTATACCACTACTTTGCAGTACTGTTCTTGCAGTTATTCCCTCTGTGTCAGTGCCTTCTCGGCTGGCCTGCTTGCTTAGGTTTCTATTCTCTAGTTTCAAAGACTTCTCTTACAATCTGTCTGTTCTTCATTCATAATCCCACTGCCTCGCAAAGAGCTCTAGAGGTACCTTTTGTAGTGCATGAATGACTTTTTTGTTGTTTCAAAAATGTGGGCTCCATGGAGAAATATTTTTAATTGCCTTTTGAAATAGATTCTTTTCCTGACAGTAAGAGAAATAATCAAAATAGCTGTCTAATAGAGAAATGAGGCCATACAATGAAGCTTTTTGTAAAATATATAAGGAAATAGTAGTTCGTTAAATGAAGCATATATGTCCTATATGAGTTGAAAGATTTTTACACTCATAGAAATATATAATACAGAACCTCAGCTGAGATGTTACAAAAATATAGGGCTAGTGATGCCTTTCCAGGTAATCCTATATATTGCAAAACTGTGAATTGAATATTTAAGATAGTATTAAGCCCTGAAGTGTTTCTGGAGGTTTGTAAGTTAAGACATATGTAGGTGAAAAATAGGGTAATATAAATGGCAAAGCAGAGTCAGGCTTCTAGAATAGGATCTAAGAGACAGAAGTCAGCTGCAGTCTAGGCTGTCTTAGAAACTCCCGGTGTGAAGTGTTGCTTTCATTTCTCCAGACCTCGGTTTCATCATCTGTCAAGTTGAAGATACAACATTTACCTTGTGGAAAAATGTAGAGTCCTAATTCCTTAAATATTTTCAGGTATGCCTGCGTTCTTGCAACATGTAATCTACCACCAATTAATGTGATGAAACTGGCTGTGTGTTAAGAGTATCTTGGGTAGTGTAGCTGAGCAAAGAAAGCAAAAGTATGGAGCAAATGACTTGTGCATAAATTTCTACCTTTTTCTCAGTCCTGAAGCACAGGTGTTGTCAATGGGGAGCTGATCCTTTTGTGCTGAGTAAGAATGACCCATACTGTGCTTAACTTCAGCAAATCTGAATTTCTGTAAAACACGGTCACATCAACTGTAGTCTCTATTTTACCCATTATTGAGTGAAATGTGGGTGAAATAACTGAAGCTGGTCAATAAGTTCTTGAGACACCAGAACAGGACCGCCAGCCTTTTACTTCCTGTGTCTGTGGATGAGCTGAGGTGTGCTAAACAGATCACAGCTGCAAAAGGTTTCATGTTATAAAGTATCCTCCACACTTAAGGGTAAATAAAACAGGAAGCCTGTCTGGTAAATTAGGTGTTTTAGGAGTCTCAGTGGTAGCAGTTATAAACCTAAACAAATGTTCTAGAGAAGTGAAGGCCAAGCTGACTTTGTCAGCATTTGATTTAAAATCATACGCTCACATAATCGAAGGAAAGATGACCAGTGCTGCTACTGCAGCAGTTTGATTAACTTCTGAATATAGACCTTTGATGTCTAAAATGAATGCAAAATCACGTGTGTATACACCTTAGAGAAATCTTCCAGTTCTAATGAGTTTTGGATAGAGTATCTGGAGGATTTCTTACTTCATATCACACTTTCTTGGAAGAGTTTCAATGATGAAACATATATTTTTAAAATCATGTGAGTTTTTTTTTACTTGGTCCCTGATGGCAGGAAGAGATTATTGCCCTTGTATGCAGTACACAGGGTCCCTCCTCCCATTATACAGTGTGTGAATGTTCATGCCTGTGCAATGTATGTGAGTGGAAGGGTAACATTTGGGATACCTCAGACTGCCTAACAAGCACAGAAAAAAGCTTGACTTCATTTGCAGCTTCATTAACGCTTCCGTGCTCAACTGTGCTGCCTCAACAAAAGTGAAAGATCTTTCTACATCCTCCACACACCTGCAGTCTGGTGTGTCAGTCTGAAGTAAGAAATGTGGTTTAGGTTTGAGAGAAAAAGATGTGAAAGAGCAGAAAGAAATATGCATTGGTAGACATAAGTAACATTTCTGATTTTGCTGTCTTTGTCTGCTCATAAAATGACTTAGAAATAAATGTTTCTGAGAGACATCCAATACTCTTGCTCTTAGAAAAAAATGTGTGAATAGTAACAGCTTAACACAGTGTCAGCTTCCTATCTACAGTTTAGAAGGTTTACAGTGGCATGATGCTGAATACGAGGGAGGCAGCTCAAGGAAATGAATGTGAAATCTATAAAGAGTTATTTAACCTTTACAGTAACGGATCAAGGTTTTATAATACTCTGACATGAAACTTTCATAAAATCCAATGTTGTTTGGCCTGCCAAATGTAGCATTTTATACTTTTCTGCAGACTGGTCGGTTTGGCCGTTAGGACTTTGAAGTGATAAAATAGTTAAGTTTTAATATGTAGTAAAATGTTATTTATAGCGGCATACTGTTATGGAACTCACCTACAGATGCCTTTGAATCAACACAGAATGCATTAAATTGATTAGAAATCATAGAACAGTTCAGGAGAAAAGGTCACACAAAAATTCCAAGATATGTGGATCAATTATTCCAAAAGTTAATAAAAAAGCAACAGCTGCATTTGTCTTCCTGCTCCAATTAATGCTGGGCTCAATGGCCTGCTAAGATGCAGTTCTGCACTGCCCTAAATAAATAGACAAATGTTTGGTGCAGTAGGTGGTTGAAGTTTTTGTGTTAATATTGGAAAGAAAACCATTTGCAATGTGGATGTCAACAAGTATGCCATCATTGCGGGAGGGTGCCTGAAATGGCAAGGGAAGGACTGCTTGCAAACCATAGCTTCTAAAAACCACACTCTTCACCAAGCAAGGAAGATATTTTCATAACAAAATGCATGCCAGAAATGCCATTTTCAGCTGCTCTCACTGCAGCTGATGCTCTCTGTTTCTCTTCATGATAGAATTGCTGCTCACCTGAGTCTCACCTCAGTGCTGACGTCAGTGGAAAGTTTGAAAAAGCTTTCAAGTATCTTACACAATTTATTTTATCTTTCTGTTTTTGTTGGTTTGGGATTTTTTTGTTGTTGTTTTTTTTTTTCTTTAAACCAACTGGAGGTCTTCAAGATCTGATTTCCTGTTAGCTGCCTTGAGAAAGCTGTTTGGAGGAGATATCACTGGCTTTGACTGTAAGCTCTAAAACACTTGGGAACTGTTTTTACATAGAAGAAAATTATCAGATTTTCAGAGGACCTTCACGTTTTGGTCACTGAGACAATGTGAAAAATTGTAGCGTGCAGCTGCAAGTTGATATTTTCTGAAACTTTTCCTGAAGTTGTGAATGCTGAATACTTGGAAAGTCAAGAAGGAGCTACTTGGGAAGTTAGGAAGGAGCTGCTCCTCTGTGTGGATGTGACTGCCTCACCTCTGTGTTTATAGGAGGGCTATTTGCCATAGCTGTGGTCAACCATTCTTTCTGGGCCAGGTGCTGGACAAATGTAGAGTGAAGTATGGTCTTGTCCTCAAAGGATTTCTGATCTGATTCTGGACAGCATGGATATTTCTTAAAAGGGAGTGCTCTACAGGTGAGAGGAAACACTGATAATGGAAAAAGTGAAAGCAGCATACGTGGCCAGCCAGAGAACTTGCATAATCCCATGTGCTGTTTATTTCCTTTTCTGAGAAAGGGACATACAACACCTTATTCAAAGCAGCATGCAATAAATTATTCCCAGGATTCAAAATAAACTCTCCTACAGAGGTCCAAGGATTTCAGGTATCATCACATTGTGCTCTTATCACTTTTATACACTTCAACAACTGGTGCAAGTAGTCCTGGAAGATAACTCTTAATGCTAAAACTACTGTGGGTAAGAACGTACGGTGCTCCAAAGCTCCTCTCTTGCTCTATGGAAACAATAAAAAAATCAGGTCACATCCAAAGGCACTATATTTATTTGCAATGATTATTTTCTCCAGCTGTTTAATCCTTTCATTAACATATTGCATTCTCCCAGCAGTGAGTGAAATATAGTAAACAAACAACAGAATGTGTAGATGATGTGTTACAAACACACACACACATCACTCTCTTGTATGGGAGAGCATGTCATCCTACCCTCCTGATTCTCAATTCCTGTAGCTTTTCCTCTACCTGCAGGAGATGAGCTAACATGAACAGCATCTGGATATGGAAGAGAGGGACCACATTCTGTTCAGTTCAGTGCAAAAAAATTTTAGGTTGCACTCAGCATTCTCATATCTCAGTGCTCATAAATAGTAATAACAATAATAAAATAATTTTGACATGTAATTGACCTATCTGATTTATTTAGACTGAAAAGAAAAAAATCATGTTTCCTGAATATCACATGGTGAACTCTGTAGATACAAGCTCTAGAGATTGCCTGCAATTAATTCAAGTGTGACCTGGATCCATAATACAGTATAGAATATTTTTTAAAATATTTACTGGACACTACAGAGGGTTGGGGTTTTTTGGTTTGTTTTTTGTTTAGTTGGTTTTTGTGGAATTGATTGTTTTTAATTTGCTGTGTTGGATTTCAGGGTCATAAGGACTTTTGGGTTCTAGATGGCTGCAATTGAGTGAAAAGGTTTTGTTGTGAAATGCTAAGGGTTTGGAATGGCTCTGTTTGCAAATGCAGTAGCTGGTCATAAGATACCGCTGTAAGCAGAGCCTTGAATGGAGCTGTATTGTGTAACGTGTGTGTGATAACTGTTTATTAATATCATCTTTCTGTAAAATCTGAGCTCTGCCTGTTATGGCAGCCTTTCCTTGAGATAATGAGTAACCATAGGGGGAAGGAAGCAGGTACAGTAACCCTACACACTTTTTAAAAATCACTTTAGATCTCTAAGGTAGTCTTTGAAGAGCACTGAGATGATCAATAGAGTGATAAATCTGACATATGGCTGATACCAGATCTTTGCAGTGGTGGTGGATGCAATCAGCATTTTCACTGAAAGAAGTTCTTCAGAACTTCAGAAAGAGGTTTTTCCTCTACTGGATTCTCTTTTCTGCGAAGAGAATGAAAATCTATTCAGTGTGTTATATCTGTGTTGCTCCATGTACAGTTCAGGCCATATTTACAGAATTGCTATTGAAAACTTTCTACAGCTAGGAATACTAGTTTAAGTTTTTTGATGCTGCTGCTCATCTTCTCTAGGCTAAGTGCTACGCACATATAGATTTTCATATTTGGGATGACAAAATGGCCCAAAGAGAAGATCAGTCTATTAATTGGAAAGATTAATCTAAGACAAGCACCCTACTTTTTAAAGCACCCCTAATTTAAATTAATCTGCAGTTTTGAAAAGTCACCACCTCTGTGAATCAGACTGGTACCATTAAGAACCTGTTAAATGCAGACCAATTATTAATGATTGTTGCATGTAAAATTTAGTATGAGTAGATTTTGTAACATCATACAAGAATTCTGCAATGGGAGCTGGAATATAATCCTGTTACCTAAACCTCCATTTTACTACTTAGCTGTGAGGTCTCTGTTTTCTCATGGTTCTCTGCCTCCCTAACTCCACGGCTCATGCACAGAATCAGCTCTGCAGGTGAAAGGTATCCTCACCACGTGCTCTGGTGATGCCTGAAGAGGCCAACCTAGAAACAGAGACCAGACAGGAGTAAGGGAATAAAGGTGGATATTTATTTGAAAGGCCTTCAGAGGCACACCCTGGGCAGGCCAAAGGCTACACCCAAGATGGACCCCGAGTCACAAGTTCTTCAAACTTTTATAGCTTTGGTCCGTTTGCATATCAACCCAATTTCACCAATTAAACTTTAGCTAATGATGTAATTTCCCCTCAGCTTGCCCCCCTTCTCAAGATGCTGGGTTACACATTTTGGGCCTAGGCCGGGCTGGGTGTCCTTGGAGAGCAGCCTGGAGAGGCTTTGTTCTGTCTGTCTCAGCATGAGAGAGCAGCAGCTCACAGGCTACAGGACACTGCAGAGTTACACACTGGGAATGCAGAATCTGAAAAATATAAAAGTTAAAACGTAAGGCATCACTGGAGCCGTGTTCTGTGCTGGACCAAACGAGCAGTCTGTAATCACAGAACGAAACATCTCTGTGGATGTTTGTCAGCGTTAGGAAAGGAAAAGGACTAGGGCTTTGCACTAGCAATGCAAATGGTATTTGCCATCTCTTGAATAATTGCCTTTGCTCCCTGAACAATGACTTTTGGAACAGCTTATGTGTGTGAGATTTTATTACAAAAAGTCATTGTACATGCTGTGACTTTCCAGGCTGCAATTCTGTGCTGAAGTTCTTCCAATGTTGTAAATGAAGTAAATCAAGTAATTTCAGAGCTACTCTTTCTAAGTTCAGAATATAATTGAAGAACTAATAAGGAAATTCTGGGGGTTTTTGTGTGTTGATGTGGATTTATTTGTTTGTTTGTTTAGTTTTTATTAAAATCCATAATAAAGTCTAGTTAAATATTCATCTCTTCTCAGAAGCTTAGTGCCAAAGCTACCACATCCCTGTACCTCTTGACCAAGGCCATCCCATTGGTAGCTGTATTTCCTGCTTATTTCTGAGGATGACAATTGTTTCTGTTGTCTTTACGACCATGAAAATGACTTGTATCGTGTTGGTGTTATCATTATTTTTGTATTTTCAAAATTATTAATGTCAAAATGAACGTTGCATTTGTTGATGTTATTTATTTACAAAGCCCTTGCAAAAGACTTTAAATGTTCCTTTACGAGACATTCCTGATTCTTGTATAAAGGAGTGAAACATCTTAAAGTAGTTGCCACATTAAAAGTAAATTCCATGAATATTGAGAATATTTTAAACAATCTTCACTAGATCTGTGTTTCTTCAGGAAATGTGGAATTACAGTTTTCAGAATGTTTTAAGTTTCAGTTTGGACAAAGGTCAGTATAATTCCCATTTAATGGAGCATAGAATTGAGATAGAAGTTGGACAAAGATCCTTCTGAAAAACCACTGCACTGCATCTGTTTTGAGCTTTAGGCTTTATTTTTATATCCCTAATCAGCTCCAAGACTTGGACAGTGGATGTTGGTAGGAAACATATTGCAAAATATTGTGTAGAAATATTTAATATTTTTGCCCAAGTATAAGAAAAGTTTGAGGAAAGAAAAAGAAAACTGATTTGTTGGCTATTTCAAGTCTTTCTAAGATGTCAAGCAGATTTAGTGTTACTGCTGTAATGCCAAGATAAGAATTTAATAGTAAAAGAAAATATTTTGATTTCTTTGAGCCATGTTAGGATGCCTGCAGCACAAACTGATTTTAATCAAGTGTCTTTGTATTCTTTGCGGGGGAAGATGACGGATTTTTTTTTTTTTAGTGAACATTTTGAGGATCACTTAGGCTCCTAAATCCCTTATCTGTTTTGGAAATTCTGTGATCTTTGTAATGGCTTAAAATGAATGTGCTGACTTATTGATAACTTGTAGTGGCAACTGCAGTCCTGATGCTAAAACAAATGGCATGGTTTTCTTTCCCAGTAAATCAGGGGGTTTCTTTCTCATTAGAGTAAATTAGTACTGCAGGCACAATCACAGGTCTAAAGAGGATGAAAACCTACTGGTTTATCTCTAGCATTTCTTCAGTGATAGCATTTCCCCCCCTCTTTTCTCTTTTCTTTTTTTGTCTTTTCTCTTTTTTAAAACTAGTGCTCAGTGTCCCGTGCTCATACTTTCTTATAGCTGCCAAAACTAGTGCAGAAGTCAAGTTCACCCTTACTGAGGTTTGCTGCTCAGCCTCTTCTCTCCTGCCACCAACTCCAAAGCCAGGGAAGAGCTGACTGGGGGACACAGTGGAAGAAGCTGTGGAATCTGCTACCATTGTAATTCCAAGCGCGCTGGGAAACAGTCATGGAAATAATGCACTTCATTTTGTCAGTGATTGTATCTCATCCATTTTGAGGGAAAAGCACTAACACTCTTGAACTGATTCATCAAGATAGGTAGCATCTTTATCTCTAGATGAGTATAGAAAATTACCTGACCTTTGATGGATATTTTGATAAAAGCAGACACACAGGCCTAGGCACAGTTTCCAGGAAGTGTAGGCAGAATACTGTCATTCTTCCAGACTAGGAAAGAGTATAGGCAATTCTTACAGGTGTGGGGGAGGAATCTGCTCAGAGAAATGATTGTAGCGTCTCTTCAGAAGACTCTTACCTGGAGAAGCTTTCAAACTATGCTTGTGACAGTTTTGCCAAGACAAAATAGCTTGTCTTTAAAATCAATGTTAATAAGGTCTTACTGTTTTACTTATTTAAATCTGTTCTATTGAGAAAGCAGAGTTATTCACTAGTTTAAATTTGGTCAGGTTCCGTGGGATTTCTTATAGTGAAACTAAACGACACCATTATCAGGCCACACACACAAGGCTTGGTCTCTTGGCCACCCCATAGACACCATTCAGGACTCACAAACCGTGAACTGCCAGTTTTTGCAGTGTGGGGGTTTATGTATGCAGGTAGAAACACACCGATTCTTCCAAAGGGTTTAGAATAAATTCCTGTTTTCAGGAACGTACCTGAATCTTGATTATTTCACACACATATAAGGGGTTTTGACTGAAACATAATGTTAGTGACAGTCATTTTCATCTTTTAGGTGAGACAAAGAAATGTGATTTCCAAAAAAGACACATAAACCATTTTTTTTTAATGACAATATTACCTTGCAAAATATTTGGGTCATTAGAGGGAAAGGTATGTATTTGCAGAAACCAGACAACATTTTTATTTTAGTAAGTGCTGGTAAACATTATTTGTTAAAGGAAATGCAAAAGAGCCTTGGGACACCTGTTCATCACAGCAAATTGTCACCTCATAGAGCTGATATAAAATATTCTACTTCATAAATGGACTTCAGTGCACCTTCATAAATATCTCACTGTTCCACAGAGCTCAGAATGCTTTAGCAAATAAAAGTTATTATTTCCGTGTTAAATGGAAACATTCAGATAGCTGAATTCCAAAAGGTCACTCGGAAAGCTGCTGAAAAAAAAGAAATACTCTGGACCTTTTGCTGAGTAAGAAGCCAAAAAAAAAAAGGATCTGGAAATGAAGACTAAACAAGGAACATTTTTTCATCCAAACGTTGACGTTGATTGGTTGTGACTGTAATTTCAGAAAGGAAGTCACATATTTTGTAGCAATCTGAAGCAAAAAACCGTATTGAACAACCCAAACCAAGAGTATAACACTGATTATTGTATGAAATGAACCATTAATTTAACACCCTGTTGGTCAATCAGCAGCATGGTAGGAGGCCTGGACATCACCTCAGCTCGTTGTAGAAATCCTGGGCTAACCTTCTGCATAAAGTACTTGTCATCCAAGCAAAGGGGGATACAAGAACTTAATCTGATATTCTGATATTCGGCAAAGACTACTGCAGGAAGACTTGATGGCATTAATCCTTCTTCCTGTGAGAGGATTGCTGTCAGCTTCCACAGAAAATTTCTACCTAATTCCAATCAGAGGTATCAAATTGAGCACAAATGAAAGGGTTGCTTGGACAGTTGGGTCAGATCAGAGGGTGGTATTTTTTAAGGAACATGAGCAAGAGTAAATCAAGAGCAGAGAAATAACAAGAAAGTTCCAGTAATTTTGTAGCAGGGCTCAGTATGTTTAGCAGGTGCATTTATTTTGTGATCTGGAATTATTGTGGCACTGCAGGAGGCAAATGCAAATGAGAATTAATATGATCAGAATTATGATAGGTCTTAGGCAGATTGTTATAGAAGTTACCATCTACCTTGTAAAATAAATCCAACCCCCAAATCAAAACAGCTCAGCTGTGCTGGTGATGCAGAGTCCTGACCCAGGACTTAAGTCAGTGACACATTTCTTTGAGTCCTCTTTCAGCCTATGGGACTATAAGAGCCTTTTCACTGGAGGTGGGAGCTGTTGCAGAGTGTGTAGTTGCAGTGTTGGTGCAGTCATAGAGGAAGATGAAAAGTCTCTCTACAGGAAATGTGATCATTAGGGAAATGATCTGTCACAAAATTCATTGTGATGCCACATTTCAGAACAAAAAGTGCTTCAAAGCTTTTAGCTCAAAAACAAGCTCAAACCCAAATCCCTATGACTTCTTGTCATACAGAGACAGGAGATTTCACTCATAATAATGCTGGGAACGGCTGATAGTGTGTGATGCTGAGTTTTTGAAATGTTAGCTGTTTCTTGGCCACAGATTCCATCTAGATGCTTCACAATGCAGTTGCTGGAGGAGAAACCAGTTTGATTGCGAATAGATCCTAGCTTGGTCTCTCTGCTCATTATCTTTATGGTATACTTGCTTTTTGTATTCCTGCTGTTGTTTTAATATCCAAAATTCTTTCTGAATTTCAGCTCTTTGATGATTCTTTGCTATAAATAATTTGATTTAATATTATTTTAGTGTCCAGTGCTTGCAGTCTTACCAGTGAGTGTTTTTAATATTGCTGTCAATGGATTTATTAATGTAGTGACCAAATTGGCAAGCACCAGCCCAGCTCGTACCTTCTTCATGGGTGAAGCCTTGCTTTGAGGAAGGTAGAGGAAGTCAAAAAGATTCCTCAGTTTCTCAACTCAGATAGGAGTTGTCTGCATGCTACAGAAACAAAAATGAGGTTTAACCATCATAGCAGGCAGATTTTCTAGATCTGGGAGATTCAAAGGCTTCTCTGGACATGCAGGGGTTGTTCCACCTGCAAAAACAAATTCTGACCACTTTCTTGCTTACAAAGGCCAGAGGCATTTCAAGGACACATCCAGGTCCATTGCGCTACCTTTGTACCATCAGCAGATTATTAAACAGAATTAATTTTCTGTATTTCTTTTCACTGGCACTTATAATTTGTCTGTCAGAGCAACTTTATTGAAACCAACTGATTTTTTGCTGTTTTCTAGTATTTGTAATTTTGTTAAGCAGACAGAATTATTTGTTGGGGCTTTTTTAAAATTTAAATTAGAGAAATTGTATTAATAGGAATCTATTTTTAAAAAAATCCATAAAAATTATAAAGTAGAGAAATATAGTGTGATGTGCTCAGGTGTAGACATCTTTGCCTGGCTGTCAGCCCTCTGGCTGTCTGGGAAGTCACCTGACACACGTTGCAGCTTCCACCCCTCCTGCAGATTGAGGCTTCCTTCATGTAGAGCCAGTGTGGCAGATGGAGGTGCTTCCCCTTTGGTGTCAGGTGCTCGATCTGGACCTGCAATCCTGGAAGCATTCTCAGGTTTGTTGGTGCAGTGACATTCATCCATTTCTACTGATGCATGAAGGATGGAACCCGAGGCCATTTGGATGCCTCTCACCATAATGTTAGGCAGGGTGTAATTTTTCCAGTGATTGATTTGCTCTTGCTGTAGTAAATCACCACTTTTTACCTAAATACGGACTTGGTTTAATGTCATGTTTTAATTGATGCCTTTGCACAGAGAATTTATTCTACTTTAAGAAAAGCACAGGTAACAATATGCAGATGCAGTGATTTGTTTTTTAATGGTCTGAAAAATCCTTCTCCATTCCCAGTGCTTGTGAGTGCACACAAATTGAGTTTGCATTCTTCTTTGTGAGGACAAGGCACACATTTGTAGAATCTCACTGCAAATAGCATTTAGACTGGAAATTGGGCATACAAAGAAACAGAGTTAATTCACTCAGTTGTATCAAGCTCCCAGCATACCTAACCAAAGGACTCCTTGCACAGTGTAAGGCAGTGCCAGATATATACCATGGAGAACTTCTGTATTATAAATAGTATTTGGAGTTAGTCTTGTAAAAATATATGCACACTTAGTATTAGAAAGTGAGAGCTGTGAGTATGTTACATAAATTCAATGTATTGCAAATATATGTGCTCTCTTCTGGGTATAATTTACCCAGTAAAAGTTACATCTCCTTTGAAATCCTCAGTGCTATTTCTGCAGAATATGAGCTCTAGTCTTCTCTGGGACAAGTGTTAAAAGTTAGCTCTAGGAGAAAGGATTTTAGAATGTATGGAAAGAAAGTATACAAACATAAACTGAAATCCTAGAATCTGTAAGGAAATTATGACAACACACTGTGCAAGTGTGTGCCTCAGCCTAAATGGAGAGGGAGCAGTAAAGCCGGAGAAAAAAATAAAAGCTGGGTTATGAGTGTTTGTGTAGGTATTAGTTATGTTCTGAAGATGAAAATCCACCTGAAGTGATGCTAACTAAAGATAATATCAACTGCTGTAGATAAAATTCAAAGTAATTGTTACCAAAAGGAAGAAATTAATTCAGGAAATCACATAAGCCATAATAAATTAAAAAATTCTTCCAATGTATGAGAAAAGCTGTGAATAGCTCAACGGGTCTGGTAGATTGTTAAAAATTAATAGAAGCAATAAAACAGAAGAATAAAGTGCCTTTTTACAAAGTTTTCATGCAGTCAGCCCCAGAGAGATTCCTGTTCAGTGGTGGAAAGTATAAGACAACAGTAGAAAGAAGGGTTGGCTACAATCTGTTAGGGGTGTGGGGAGGGGGCCCAGCAGTTTAACAGCACAAGGTGTTCGCTTCTGGGAGCACTGGGGAAGGGCAGAAATGGGACATAATGCCTTTTTTTTTATTATTTATTTATTTATTTATTTAATGCAAGATTTTCTTTTAGGAAAGAAAAGCTTATGAATAAACTTACGAAAAAATCTTGTGGCTGTTGTTTTAGGAAGTAAGTTTCAGAGCTGAATGTTGTGGAATTCACCCAACATTTCTTGAAGGACTTATGAATATGAAATTCCAATAAGAATAAAAACCAGCTGTCTGAGCATCAGCTGCTATGGTAGAGGTAGCCAGGGGATCATCATTTAATGGTAGATCTTTGGATTTAGATCAATGAAGCTTCAACAGTAAAAGAATACTTGAAATAGTAAAAGCAGAAGGATAAAAGAAAAAAGTACTTTGGATGTTTGCACTGGGCAACTCAGATCATCCTAGTCTAGGACAGTCTCTGGATATTCTGTGCAATGCTCATAGAAGGTAAATTACAGTCTTTTTTCTTAGATATTTGCTGTCTCATAGTGTACCCTGAGGTTTGTGTCATTGTGGTGGTTGCCTGTGTAGTGCTTTGTAGCTAAAAAAGCACGCTAAAAATGAAAAAAATGAGTCATTAGGGCAACTACACTTTCTGGTTCTTTAGTTTTGCAAAATTCTGTGTCTTCAAACAATGTAGGCTGAAGTGTTAATACTGCTGTACGTTGCTGCCATTCGCCTTACCTCAGTGAGGAAGTTTACTCATTTGTGGCTTGACAGGCAGCCTTGCCTGGGAATGGGAAGGTGCTTGCTTTCAATGCAAGCTGAGAGCTGCTTTGCTAAGTACAGACCAGTGCTCTGCTAAATGGAGATAAAATTAAGGCACCCACATCCTGTCACACCATTTAGTTCTTGCAGGCTGCCATTTACCAGGAAATTGAAAGAAGTCCATTAGCTCCAAACACTGTTAAAAAACAGCAAAGAGTTCAAAAAGTTATGCCTGATCTGCCTTATCCTGTGCACAGTTGAAAGCGTGCCTTGTGAGCTTAACCCTCTGCTCGTGCAGCTCTTCCTGGTGCTGGCAGGGGAGGAGCAAAACCAGCTCTGGCTGCTTCTCTGCCATATTAGGTTTGCAGGTGAACAGGAGTAAATTCACATAACTGGTAGCTAATGCAACTCTTCTTGTACATCTGTTATCATCGTTTGCTGCCAGTTCCTGTGTCTGTTGTTACCCTTGTACAAAAGATGTTGAATATGCAGCTTAAAATTATTGAAAAATTCAACTGTGTTTTAGTTTTGAAATGCTTATGCATTTCAGATGAAGTTATAGAGTAGGGAAATGGACATTCTCCTTTTATTATTTTATAATAGTAGCAACTTAAATTTTATTTAACTTTAGCAATAAATTATTAAATGGGGCTGACTGGGTCTATTTTGGAAATTCTCCTGAAATGAGTATGTTATTAGCTGAAAAGAAATATAAATTTTAATTAAGCTTCTTAGTTTACCTGAAGTAAAACCTTATCATCCTAGTGAAAACTGGTCAAGACTAGGAAGATAAGGAGTGCCATGGTTATACATCATAGACTTGCTGGGCAAACAAATCTAAACTACTACCTGTAGAAGACTAAATTAATCCTTGTGATCTTATCACCTCTGAATTTCAGCATTTCTGATCAAGTTGGCAGAGAGATAGCAAACTGTCAAGGCATCCTAAAAGGCAATCTAGGTGGCAAGACTGAAGCATCTGTAAGTTCCTAGTGAAACTCTGGTGTAAGAAAATATCAGTGGTTTGACTACTGAGTTAGACTGAACACATCTTTCAGATGGGGCTATTTGTGCTGTGGAGGCATCACCAGAGCTGTGGGCCAGTTTCCTGGAGTGTGACATAAGCAGATGACAAGATAATGAGAAGCCAGGCAGGTAGGGACCAGCCCCTTGAATGTGGGACCGCTGCAGTTTAGTGGTCGGCTGCTGAAGGAGCATCGAATCAGGAACTACAAAACATTGGCTGGTAGGGAGGGTAGGAGGCAAAAAAAGGGCAAAAAGTAGCCAATCACATACGGCTTTTGTGATTTTAAGCTGCACAACAGAGCAGCATTGTTGGGTGGATGTGCAGAAGGCAGTGGAGCCCTGCAGGACCTGCCCCAGCCCCCCCTCTGAGCCCATCATGTATCAGCTGTTGTCAGTGTCAGCATTAATGCAGAGCCTGGGAAGGAACAGAGGCAGACATTTTGTCAAACTGAACTGCTACAGACCAAACACGTTTAGCAAGGGTTTTATCTACTTTTAAGCATAAAAATAATTCTTCTGCCCCTTCCTACTGAGGTGGTGGATTGCAGTGGGTTTTACCTACTTTATGTGATGTCTCTATATCTCTGCCAAAGCAAAACTTTGAGCTGACTAATGGGTAAACACCAACATTGACTCTCAGCTTTGTCCCCTAAGGTCTGAAGGGAGAAACAAGACAATGGGAGCCCTCCCATGGTTAAGCCACTCAAATCCAACCTGAAGTTGATTTAAACTGAAATGGGAGTTAGGCCATGTGGCTGGCTGACTGTGGTGACTCATAGCCAAAAAGGATGCGATTACACGGTACAGCAAAGCCAAGCAGAGAGGCCCCTGAACAAGCAGTAACACAGCTACTGGCGGAAGCAGGACTTTTACAACCACACTGAGGAGTGTAGTGCCAAAGCTCATTAACATTGATGAGGTAAATGACTTTCATTAGCAGCTGCCAGTAACTTAAAACTGAAAGACAAAACAAGCTTGGCAGTTAAGCCATTTTAGCATTGTGCCCCTCGCACAAGTAAAAGCACTTGCACTCCTGCCTGGAGAGCCAATGCTCTGGCAGGAGGCCCATATTCCTCATGTAATGTAGGCCAAAGGCATGGTCAAATAGGTTGGAATGGTTCTGATTTGAGAAGTTCCTCATGATACCAAGTGCATTGGGATGCCACTGAGCCGTCAGCCACTCATCTCTGCAGAGCCAGCTCCTCTGCTACTGCCAGTTTCCCAATCACCCATGATGGGGGATTGAGCAGGGGGGATCTCAGCTCAGGGTAGGAGATGCTGTGGACCTCAGTGCCATTTCTTGCATTCTTTGGAGAATTCTTTTAAAATTTCCATTTCCATTCATCAGAGAATCCTATTTCTTTGGGGCAGCTGTCTGCCCCATACATCTGCCAAAAATGAATTGACAGCCTTTAACTCAATTTTCTTTTACACTATCTGCTGTGGCCCTGGAGGATTGGCTATTCATACCCTAAGAGAAACACATTATATCCTTGGTATAGGGTTCCCTTCCCTGATCATTGTGTTCCTGATTTTCTTGGAAGTTTAATAATCTTTATAAAGCTTTCCTTTGACCCTGTCAACTTAAAAAAAAGGCTGGTGGTTTCATGACATATCTTTCATTGCACTATTTCATACTGCTTTATGCTCTTGTCACTGCAGATGATGTTGGTCCGTCCTTAATTTCTTTGGGTCTTACGTAAATGTATACAAAGAACATATTTTATATCCAAAAGGAAAGAAAGATCACATTGTGTTAGCAATGCAGAATTGATTGGGTTTGTAGCAGATGAACAGAGCATCTATCATGCATCCTTGACCATGGAATTTCCTACAAAACAGTCTCGTGCAGCAAAATGGAAATCCAGAAGCTAGAGTTTTACTTTTTTATAGATTTTTGAAAGTTTCTGCTCATGAGGGTATTCTTGATAATTGTGACTGAAATGCTGCAGTCTCTTTGTCTTTCCCAGTTGCCTTGCTAATGTTGGGCACCATTATAAATTGTCTTTCATAATTTTAATATTAATTAAACTTCCTTGAAAGTTTCAGTTTGCAGCATCAAGTATTACAAAAGCAGAAAAAATTGACAAAGAGTTTGGGTGTGGGTGCTGGAGATTGTGCAGGGCTTTGATCACAGCTCAGTTTATCCAAGTACTCCTAACAGCGTGCACGCTGGTGCAGAGCAGCCCATGGAAATCCAGGTGATCCCACCCTTGAGCTGTCTCCGTGCACCAACTGGAGGTACAGAGAAGGCTCACGTGCCTTCCTGAGCCAGCAGAGCTGAGTGCTGAATTAAGCACTGTCAGTCCCCACTTCCTGCTTGTGTTTGTTGCTGGGGGGTTATTAAGAGATCTGTTACATGCCAGACTCTGTAGAAAGTCTTGATTCAGACAATCTTTTTTCAAATTATGATCTTTTTTCAAACTATACTTAATTCCTACTGAAGTAAATGACAAATGACCAGTTTCTGTGCTTCCTTGAACACCTACCAGAAGGTTTTGTCTTTTTTGGTTTGTTCATATTAACAGTTTTGGGGGGTATACATAGGAAATGCTAAATAATAGGTGCTAAGTGCCTTAGACTAAGTGACTTATAATAGACTAAGTGCCTTAGTCTACACAACTGCAAAATTTTCTTATATATTTCCATTTTTAAAATAAAAAGAGCATTAAATTTTACCAGGTCATGTGGCCATATATTCACCAGTATTTCAACCAAATACTGTAAAAGTATAGACTTAGAAAAGTCTTACCCAGATTTGCACATACTTGTGTCTTTCTGCTTCAACTTTTCCGTCTGTCAGCACAGCAGACAGTACACACTCTAATTCCAAACTGCTCCGTATATGTGGATGTGTGTATACAAACTGATACTTGTTTTACAAATCAGATTGGGTTTCTGACCTCCCACCTCCAAGTGGGAGTTGTTCTTGTTATTGTCATGAGATGTGTAATGTTGCTATATACGTCTTTCTTACTATTAGACATAAGAAATGTTTACAGGTCTGTGGAATTTCCCAGCTTGTGCATAGCTGTGCCTATATAAAGAGTGTAAAAGTATTTGGAGCATGAAATTGGATGTTCTCTTAACTTTGGCCTGAGGGCTTTCCCTGGGTCCCTATACATTGAAAGGTCCATAAAATTCTTTTACTAAATAAATTCTCATCTAGCATCCTTATCTAGTATCTTTGATTTTACTTTTTTTTCCCCCAGATCACTTATTTAATACTTTTAAAATAAAAAGTTATAATAAAAAAGGAAACTGTTTATGAAATGCTAATGAAAATGGCTTGCCACATGCAAAAGATGGAAGCATAGACTATTTATGTTCTTTTTGCCTTGAATTATTTATAGAGATACTGAAATCAGTCTTGTTCAAATCTTGAGGAACATGAGCTTTAGATTTTTGCTGGAATGTGGGGCACCACAATCCCTGTGAGCAGAGTGGAGTACTACCATTCTGAGCCTTTATTTTTATTTCCTGAAATGTTCAGCATAGATTCTTCTAGAGAAGGATGATCAGCACAAGATTTAAAGCAAAATTAGATGAACTGTTTTTGCCTCTCTTTGCTTGTGATTATCAGGCGGTTCATTAGTTAAAGTTGGATCTCACATCTCCTGTTTGTCATAATGAAAATAGCAAATGGAGAAAGAGGAAAGAAAAGAACACATCTAAAATGGAGTGAATAGCCCAGAGTTGGGTACCAAAATTGCTGATCTGATTTCAAGAGAAAAATAAAGAAGGAGAGGGGATCAAGAAATCACTTTCACTTAACGTTTTTATTGAATTCCGGAGGAGTTGTGTGGACTCGGTTCTCTTCTGAACTCCGTTCATCATTGCTTCTGACATGACATGAAGTAAGGGCCCCTTCTTGACCTGCTCAGCTGCTCAGCTTCCCTGAAGGGACAGAGCCCAGGTTTTGTAATCCAGATTTTGAGATAAGGAGAGACTTTCGTAAGTGTGTGCATGGCATTCTGGGGAGCTCGAGTTTGAGGAGTTTCTCTCTTTGCAGCCTGTTCCTGTTTATGCAATCAGATGGACGTGAGCATATTTTTTATGGCACTTTCAGATCCCTTCTCTGCGAACTTCATCATTTTAAATTGATTTCTAATTGCAATATGTCACTATCTCCACTTTGCGTGGGCTGTTTGAGAGGCACACAAATGGAAGGTACGTCCAACCACTCATGCAGTTGAGTAAAAAGTGGAATTCCTGGGTAGGACTTGGTCACAGTCCCAATTTTTCTCATTCTGGCTGAGTACAAGATGGATTTCAGGTCATACACCAAATACAGGAAATTTTGATTAATTTAAATAGTGTAATTTCTGCTTTTGACACAATCCCAGAATCCCAGAATTAACTAGGTTGGAAAAGACCTTTGAGATGATCAAGTCCAACCTATGACCTACCACTACCTTGGCAACTGGACCATGGAATTAAGTACTGCATCCAGTCTTTTCTTAAACACCCCCAAGGAAACAATAACAAATGAATGATAAATTTTATCAGGCAGTTTTCTGGAAGATAATGATATGCATCACTGAATGATTTACTTTTCAAATGATTTTTGCATGAATAATGCTGGTAGAATCTGACCCTTGCATGATTCTTCCTATCAACATTTTGTGTGTATAAATTCTTATGTTTTAAATTGCACCCTAATGCGTATGCAGTTGATTTAGCTGTTGGTCAGTGAATACTGGCTGTCACAATATTTTATGAACAACAAAAATGTTATTCAGTAGCATATTTGATGAAGGATATTCAATTCTGATAAACTTTGGCCTGAATGTCTGGAGGAAAAAGAAAAAGTGAAGATAGTAGCCAAGTGAAATCACTGTCCCTTGAAACAAAGAGAGTTTGCTGGCTGCAGCTGGCGGCCCTGGGAGGGTGAGGAGGCTGCCCAGCAGGCAGAGTTGGTATGGGAACGGTTCTCCACTGAGCTGCATGATTTTTTTCCCTCTGTACTCTCTATCCTTTCAAGAAACAGAAGCTAGTTGTCTATCAGCCAGTGCTGGTTAGGATCTTCACTTCGTGCTGGAAGAAATCTGGGTCATAGGAGATGACTGAGACTAGCAGGATAGTTTAGAGCATTGCTGCTTGGAGATGTGAGGCTGGGACTTCAGCTCAACAGGGACTGCTGAGGGTCCCGTTAAGCTCGGAGCAAGAAGTCACAGAAGTACAAATGACAGATCACTGGAAAAGGAAATTTTTGTGCCACATCTTTATTCTGATTTGTGAATCTTTTGAAGGCTGAGGCTGTGCAGGGAGAGTAACTGGGCACAAAAAGCCCAGCACTGTGACTGGAGGTACTGAGTAATGGCATGTGCATCACTCTGCTGTGGGATAAACAGCGAGTTTTCTTTAGGCCTGAACTGCACAATCATCAGATAATTCAATTAAAATTTAATGTTTAATTTTGTGAGTAGATAAAGGCAGATCCTCACTCAGGTCTTCAAAGGGCCTATTTGAACCACGGGACCTGTTCTCATCCAAGATAGCAGCTGACTCCCCCAGCCCTAGCGACCTGTAACGGGGTCGCTTCAGTAGCACCAAACATCACTGTATCACTCAGAGCAACACTCCTTTGAGCCACTTGCCGTCTCCTAGAAGTATCAGAAATATATAGGTTGGATATTAGGAAAAAGTTTTTCATGGAAAGAGTGGTGAAGTACTGGAGTTGTCTGCCTGGGAGGTGGTGGAATCACCATCCCTGGATGTGTTTAAAAAAAGATTGGATGTGGCACTTGGTGCCGTGGTTTAGTTGAGGTGTTAGGGCATGGGTTTAAGTCAGTGATCTCATAGGTCTCTTCCAACCTGGTGATTCTGTGATTCTGTGAAATGTTGTATTCATAGCATTGTCTGAAAAGTGTGATTTTTGCAGCAGTGCTGAATTACCTTGGTGAGGGGAACAACTGTGGGAACAGTGCAGCTACCAGCTGTACATTCACCTGTGCCACTAGGCCAGAGGTACTCTGTGACTGCAGCTTTGTGGGGCTCTGGATTCTTTCTGTCCCCAGCTGCTACTGCTGAGGGTCACTCAGGTGCTGTCACTGTCAGTGCAGCCCCAGGAAGACCCTGGGGCAGTTATTCAGTGTTTTTCTCTGGTGGGTTGTTGTTCTGTCATTTGTCACACTCTGGTCCTGCTGGCTTGAGTCTGTGTGCCACCATGCAGCCCTGCTTGCCCTGCCCTCAGCCCTTGGCCAAGGTGAAGCCATGGCACTCCTGTGGTACATTTGTGTGTCCTTTATCAGTAAAAAATCTGCAGTACATAGCAATCAAACAAGTGGTTTGATAGGGTGTTTAACATAGCAGTGGATCAGAGAAGAGTATTATTACAAAAAGGAATAACTCATGGGCAGATGTCATTTCTTGAAAGAAATGTTCATTTCTTTTTAAAAATCACTGGCTGGATCTTTTTGAGAATCACTGATTAGAGTCCTCACTGATACAATGCGGCCACTAAGAACAGAGCTGTTGATCCAAGGACTTCATGCTAATTGAACTCTGGCAAACAGAAGGTGTTTCTGATTTCAACAGGCTTTATGTTATCAGTGGCTAAAATGCTGATCTTAGAATCACAGACTCACAGAAAGACTTGGGTTGGAATAGACCTTAAATATCATTTAGTTGCAGCCTCCCGTACTCTTCATATGGTACTAAACTGTTTATGGTTTGAAGTTTGAGCTAATTAAAGACAGTTTAGAGAAGTATTTCCAAGTTGATTCTGTTTATCAGAGCAAAGGACCCATTTTCTATTGCTGGCAAAATTACATAAAAAGTTATATGCAATCAGGAAGATCTACAAAACCAGATAAGGCTTTAATCTTGAAGGAACTCAGAGATATCTGTCTCTGAGAAGCAGAGAAGCGAGTCAGATATTTAAATAAGCCATGGTTCAATGGAGGGCCTGAAATGAAGAAGGTTGCCCCTGCCTCACACTCTCACCAACAGTCAGTTCTCAGCTGTAGCCTCTTTTTATGATCAGAACTCTTGAGAACTGAGCTGCCTTCCACTGTCCTGCACAGCTCCCTGTGACTAATAGAGTTGGCAATTGCAAAAACCTACATGGAGTAGGAATGGAGAGGACAATATAATAGGTGTAAGTTCTTCTCTACTGGTTGCCAGAAACAATATTCATTCAGCAAATCCAGAACTGTCCTGTCAGTGCCATTGAGCAGAGCAATATGGAGCAAATGTTTCTTTCTGTTCATGGTAGATGTGGGAAAGGAAGATCAAGGAAAGTACAGCAGGGCTAGAAAAGTCATGACTGAAGTTAGAGGGACTGGCTCTCGGGAGCAGAGAAGTTGAGCATGGGAACAACATGAATCTGGCTGAAGGCTTTGTATGTGCACAAATACTGAAAATATATAAAGGGCAAAGCAAATATTAACACAGTATTTTTTTTTTGCATGTAGCACAAAATTGCCAAACAAATATCACAGCCAATCTTCCATTCCTTGTGTATAGATGTTTCTTAATGACTGTGGAAATACCCAGCATTTCACAGCTGAAGGAACTATGGGGTTTGATATTCTCCTCTCTTGCGGACAATTCACATGGTGACAAGTACTCCCTGCAAAGCAGCCTGGACTTCATCCCAAAGATTGCCACCCCCCCGCTGTATCATATCAATGAACCTGTACAACTGAAAATAATTACAAATGCAAATGTGATGAAAAGGAGTTTAATAGGATGACTGCACTAGAGAAGTGGTTTAGCACTAAGATAAGTCTGATTACTTGGGCATGTGGGTGCTATGGTAACTCAGTTTGCATTTGGAAGCACTTAAGCTCTAAACCACAGATGCTGCACCCTCTTCCTTCTGAGCAGGGTTCTGTAGAAGAAAGGCAGAAGTAAACAGCATGAGAGAAACCACAGAGCAGCAAAGGCCTCGTTAGCTGTAGCTGTACAAGTGGGTTACTGCAAAATCGTCCTGTGAAGACTGAGAATGTCATTTAAATATGGTGCAATTGATAAAAAAGCCCTCCTTCTGACTGCTAAACACACAGTATTCCTGGGTATTTATTTTAGGTTTGCAGGAACTGAGTTGGCAAAAAGAATTTGATTTGCTGCTTTTGGTTTTTGTTCTACTTCAGGTTTATGGTTTTGAGAAATTCTATATATCTTTGGTAACAAGTCTTACTTCCATTAAATTAATATTTCTTCAGGGAAATTCTCTTTTGCTCTGTGTTTTTATTTTTCGACGGAAAAATTAAATTCTTATGTTTATTTTGCATTATCAGAACCAGAAAAGTACTTTTTAAAAATGGTCAGAAATATTCAGTTTCAGGTTAGTTCAGAAAAAATATTACCTCAGTATTTTTCTTGTGCTTTTTTTCTTATCCTGTTCTTAAGACAGGCTCGGTATGTTAGCACAAGTTATACTTGGTAATAATTAGTTTTACCTTATAAACGTTGACGAACTTTGATGTTTGTATTTCCTTCTCTTTCCTGAGTTTGCAACATTGTGTTCCTCCTTGTATCTGTCAGTTATAAATTCATAATTCCATCCTTTTCTTCCGGTTGCTCCCCTTGTACTTGATTGCTGGATAATTTGAATTTTTCACCTTCTCCATAGCTGTAAATGCTGATTAATGCTTACAGTTGTCTCTGAACTTGAGGAGGATAGGGATAACTCCAGTCTTGGAAGGTGGAAAGTGAGAGATGGATCTAGAACAAGCATTAATTTCAAAGGTAAATTTTCACTAGAAGCATAATACCAGATTCGATCACGTTAGCTGTAGTTGGGCTGGCACTTAGTCTGAGCTGTGCTCTGCAGAGAGACCACGCTTTCCCCAGTGCAAGTCAGGTCTCAGCACTGGCAGGTGCTTGGGAACAGAAGGGCCTTTACCCTCAGATATATGCTTTAACCAAAAGGTTGAAGGTGTAGGAAAGAGTGCCAGGATCAGGCTCTTAGGCAGCGATGCACTGTGTGAAGGAGTTACTGTGGGATGCAATTATTAATGAACTTGTACAAAAGGAAATATTTTGAGAAATCAGATGGAAACTATTTTAATTATCATTCTGAAAGTCAGAATAGACATTAAATCCAGATGTCAAAAGGGAAAAATTGGCATTTCTCAATCAGGACATTTTAGAATTTCTGTTAAATTAAAATTTACAGTTTCAACATTTTATCCCTAATTTCTGGTGAAAATAAATATTGCAAATATTTCCTGTGGAAAAGAAATTATATTGTTTATTTAGTTCTAATTCCTGTGATTGCTATAGGGCTATGAAGACTTTTATCAATTAGACAATGAATAACTTAGAAGTGATTTGATGACTTCATCCTCAATGACCATAAGAGTAGGTTTTTATTTTAGGGCCCTCTGAAATGTCTCTGTTACATGAGAAAATTCTACACTGTAAACTCAAATGAGTAGTTTATTTTTTGACTCAGAGCATGCAAAATTTCACATATTTTCTAAAATGAACTCTATACGGCATTCTTTTACTCAATTTTCAAAAAGCAGCACTTTTTCCAGAAACTAGGAACAGTTTTAGTTTTTTTCTTCCCCAGGGTTAGTGATAAAGAATAAAGAGTAATTCTGTAGTCTCTGATTATGAAGGCACTTCAGCACATGTGATCCCACCTATAAAATTTGAGGGGTCCTCTGTGGTATAGAATTACTCAGATGTTTAAGTGTTTGCTAGTCTATTCTTCGGTCTGCCCAGATTTGTTTATAAAGTAGCAATGGATCCCTTCACTTTGTGTTTTCAGCAAAAATAACAGTAACATCTCTGGCCCTGATGCTCATTTACTTTAAGGTCTCTTTAGCTGGTTCTGGCAGCGCAAGGGAGCCTTAAAGTAGGTGTGAATTACATCCTATCCCACTTGAAGTTTAAAAATAAATCAAAGAAGGGCAGCTGGCAGCATTTTGTAAGGCTCCTTGCCTTACTCACCCTTCACCTCCCACCAGGAACTGTTCTTTTTTTGCGATTCAGTGTTGGCTTGCAGGGGAGCTGCAATGTCTGTGCTGTTTGCTAGGAGACCCCCTCAAAGAGCTTTGCTCCATCTGAACAAGTAGACCACATCCTGTTGCTTTCTGTGCAGATGTGAAGAGCCCTGACCCTGCTGAAGCAGTGTCGTTCAGCTGTGAAAAGAGGGAAGATAGAATCTGGACCTACACTCGTTGCTTGGTGTAAAATGCTGCCTGGTGGGGGTTGCTGGGGTCTGTCCAATATAGTAAAGGTTGGAGAGATCCTGGGAAAAGGGCAGCAGCTCTGCAGAATCACTAAGCATTTTTCCTGGCGGCAAAACCCGGCTGCCAACTGTTTTACAGACATGAGGCTGAGAGGAAGGATTACTTCCTCTGCCCCCTCCCAGCTCTGGCAAAGACACGAGGAGTACAGCTGGATGTGAAGAGCCAGCTGGTATAGTACCATGCTAGATAAAACACCAAATGCACTATTAGCAGAAGAGGCATCCTCCTTCCCACATTGCTCTGTGCTGTGTGTGTGGAGGAATGCAGTCGTGCAGCAATCCTGTGCTCAGCGCAGACAGCCTGAGCTGCTGCCGTGCGAGCCTAGCCTCCCAGCCAGTCCAGCAGGAAATACAAAACCAGGTCCATTTTATTCGCTGAGCAAATTAAGCAGCAGAATGGAATTAAAAGGCATGTTCCCTGTCATCAGCTAATGGATTTTTGCCCCTATAAACATGATAACATTTTTAGGCTCTTAATGCTGATTCAACAGAATCTCCATCTTATCAGCTGGAGTTTGTGTTATTAATAGCACACGCAAACAGGAAATGTGTGCTGGCACTTCCTTCTGCTTGAGAAGATCAGACCCTGTTTCCTTGAAATGCAGTGTCTTTTAACATATTCTAGGTCCCAGTTGTCTTCTGTTAAGCCACTTGGTCCTGCCAAGTGAAAGCACTTTCCTAAGATAGCAACAAGCTGTCTCCTTATACAACTGGACTTCTTATACAGGTGCAACCACAGTTCACTGCACTGAGTGCAGAGTCACTACTGCAGAGGTGATGCAGCAGCTCCTGTACCTCCAGATGTGACCCAGCCAGCCTGCTGTCTTAGGGGTTTGAAGGGATAGGTTTTTTTTTGTGGCCTGGTTTCTTTCTCAGTTTTTCCATTTGATCTTCTTGTTGGTCATTGAAAGGTTTCTTCATAACGCAGTAGTCCCATGTTTCACTCAGAGGGCCAGTACGTCTTTGGCTTTCAGGAGAAAGAGTGGTCAGCTCATTTGTTTTAGGTGTGTTTTGTTGGCAGCCTGTCATTCCCTCTCAACCCTTTCTTTCAAGCAGCAGCTGCATTCTGTCTGCCAACTGGTAGCCAGAGAGGAAGGAGAATGAAAGCAATTAGCCAGGCTCCCATCTGCCCGTGGGATGAGCTGCTGGTTATATCTTCCTCCAGGGCATGTGATTAAGACCAAGTCTGCTCAAACATTACTGATGGGTTGCAAATCTTTTAGGTAAGTCAGCAGGAACCAACTGCTGGCCAAATCAAGAGAAGGGAAAGGGAGGCTTAAAAAACTTACTTCAGTAGTAGGAACTTTTTCTATGCTCTAACTCTTCCACTTGGGTTATCTGAAGTTATTGGATTATCCTACACATATCATCTTAAAAATGTCTTGCTGTTGGATGCAGTTTAAGATTTGAGAAAAGTTTTGGGGTAGTTCCCATTTAAACTCAGACCAACTTGCTCAGTGTGGCAATCACCAAGCTTTCGTACTGCATGGCATGTGTTTGGGGGACTGGACATCCATATTACATTTTAACGATAATTTTAGATTTCAGCTTTCAAGCTTCCAGAGTTATGTTTTAGAATATAAATATGAGCAGACAGTTTTATCTTTGAGGTTAACTTTGTTAGCCTGAGGTTAGCTCAGATATATTTGTTAGTGCTGGGACATTTTTTTGGAAAATAAATTAATAGCAATATAGCTATTAATGTTATTAGTAGCAATATACCTATTAATCTCAGAGCAACAGAGTCTGGTGTGTTGCGATCCTTCTTGATTTTCCATCATTTTACCCAGTATCTCTCAATAAGGTTTCATGGGCAAAAGCGTTTACTTTTCTTTTTGAGAGGATTTTTTAGTGTTCTGGTGCCACCTATTGAATTCTTTTCGACTGCATCCTATTCCATTTCTATAATAAAGCATATCAGGGAATAGAATCACAGGAGAGCAGGAGACCCTTAAAATGCTTAGAAGGGCATAAAGCTGCCACGAAGTTCTGTTAAAATAACAGTGCTTAGTTGTAGGGGGGGAAAAAGGCAATCTAGGACTATTATTTTCCAGACTGTTTTAAGACCCTGCTCCGAGCAAGGCAGTGGGACCAGGAGATCTCCTGAGGTCACTTCTAACCTGGAGTTCTATGATTCTGTGTAATGTTTAGCATCTCTCACTGGGAGTGAGCAATAAACCTTACACTCTATTTAAGCTACTAGCATTATTCCTAACTTTACAAGGGGGAGGATGGGGAAAGTTATTTTCACAGGAATCTTAAAGAAGTGTATGAGGCAATCAGAAACACAACACTGACAAGCTTGTGATTTTCTCTTATTATCTCACTTTACTTGGAAGAGGCAATCTTGATATATATGTTTTTGTCTCTATTATGTTTGCATCAGAGATCAGTAAATAGCTTGAAAAGTGTTTCTTAATGTTTCACTAATCTGAGCAGAGTTTAATTTAGGACTTTTTCTACAACTTCGTTTTATTCTGTTCTTGGCAAAGTTCTTTAAGTGAAAGTTGATCTGTGTTGATGCTCACAGAAGGTTAATTTTTGGCTTGAGGTTTATTTGATGTGTTGAACCAAAGTAAGATTTGGGAAAGGAGGGGGAATAATTGAGTCTTCATCTGAGAAGCCATTTGAAAAAAGAAAAATCACAGTATGAAATTTGATGACCAACTGCCAGCTTTCAAACACTGAATTAAAAACCATGAAAATACATTGAAAATTAATTGCTTATGGCAAATATGAATGGATATAAATGTTAGCTTTTACGGGGTTCCTTGGCAGTTTCAAGTTTATAGTTATAGATCATGCAATTGTAAAGAAATGTTGCAGTCAGGAGATTATGAATGCTAAAGGTACACTGATAGTTCAAAAGATAAGATATAAAATGATAAGATAAAAGATATCAGGCTACTATCTTTTTCCAAATTTTAATTTGGAGTAAGAGATCTTGAATAATGTACAGTCTATTGAATAATTTCTAGCTCACTAGAAAAATCTTTGCAAGACTTTAGCTTTTGTTTACGTTCATATTCATATCATGGCTTAGACATACTCCCTGACAGTTCTGAGCACCAAGAAATTGCTCACTCTCTGCAGGTGACATTGCCATCACTGGCTGTGTGTTTTTAATGGCTGTTGTCAGCCTCCTGAACTGTCCATATGGGGTGCAGAATCCACGGTGGCCACCGAGCAGCCAACACGTGTGCTGTTGCTTGTCAGGTGGATAAGGAGAAAATCTCTGGAGTCCCAGGAGAACTGCCTGTGTTGGTCATCTGTGCCAGAGATGAGAGACATGGTTTTGATGCTGGCACATGAACACGATACTTATGTATCCCTCATAAGTATTGCAGTTTTTCACATAAACCTGGCTTTTTGCTTGAAGGGTTGAAGGAGTTTATTTTCAAAGTAATAGAGCTACAGCAGTTGTGAAGTGCCATGTAAGGAAGCTGAAGTAACAGAGACATTTTAAACAGGAAAGTACTACCTGAAAAACACGTGCCACGAAAATAGAGATAAATAAATTCCAAGAAACAAACATAGTGGGAAAGAACTGGTAGAAAAAGAGTAAAAGAGAGAGGAAGGAAAAGCCAAACAGGTGGATGGAAGTTTGTTGGGTGGCCCTGAGCAACCTGATCTAGTGGGTGGCATCCCTGCCCATGGCAAGGGTGTTTGAACTAGATGATCTTTAAGATCCTCTCCAACCCAGATCATTCTGTGATTCTGTGATTCTATGACCACATGCTTGATATTCTGGGAGTCTGATTGTTGCTACATCCACTAAATATTACTTAAGAATGTGTAATATCCTGGGGAAAGCTTAGCTGATATTTGGGGGAAGGAATGTGTCTTTTTATATTTTGGCAAATGACTGTGTTTAATTTCTTGAAAGTTTAATTTATGTCTTTTCTATCTCTCTTTTTCAGGACAGGAGACAACAACAACCACACCTGGTAAGAAACTTAATTTACACAACAGAATTGCATTGATTTTTTTTTCCCTGTTAATTTCTTCTTTCTTTTTCTCACACACAGTTACCTCACAGAGTGTATAATGCTTTCTCATTCACCCAACAAAATGAAATATGCTGTCTTAATAGGCAAGAATATCCGACAAGTCTGGTTTTGAGTCATGTGTTTGAGTATGTTTTAAACACCGCATTTAGCATGAAAGGTGCACTCATAACCAAAAAGGAATATACTCACTGGATGTTCATCTGACACCTGTGGAATCCCCTGCACTTTAAATGTTTGATGTGCCTTTGCTTCCTTAAAAATTCCCAGCGTCTGAGCATGAGAGCGCTCCAGCACTGCAGCGGGCTGTTGTGGACGCACTAACGACCCTGCTGTACCTCTCACCGCAGGTGGCACCCTTGCAAACAGCACGCACTCCTCCACGCACACAGCGCCCAGCCCGGCACCGAGCAGCCCAGCGCCCAGCAGCAGCGCTGCTGCCCTCACCACACGCACTGCCTCCGGGAATGGTTCCACAGGTTTGCCCTCTTCCTTCGGAAGCCACTCTCTGCTCTCGGAACTCTAGGGGAAAACTAAGGCATTCAGCATCAGGCTAGCCTTTTTCACCTCATGGTTCATCACATTGAGAAGGTGTCTGGGGTTTGGCACTGCGGCAATGCCAGGACTGTTTGCAGGATCTGAGGGCCAGGTCTGGTATCTGAGGGCGAGGTCTGGTATCTGAAGGCCAAGTCTTGCAGTCACTACAGTAGCATCAAAATGCCAGCTGCTGCCAACAAGGCTGTCCCCAAAGCAAGAGCAATAGGAATGAGGCTAAAAGAGAATATAGAAACCTGTCAGTGGTTTGTAAACAGGGAGATAAATAATGAGATATAGTAAGAAATATAGTGAGCAAGACATGTGATCTGGCAAATGAGCACTACCTAGAGTTGTTGTTTGTGAAACACCACAAGCACTATTCATAATTGTGTTTTAGTGTAAGAAGATAGCAAAATGTTCTAGTTTTTCCCAGTTCACAAATTGTAACATTTTTATGTTGACTTCATCTTGGATTATGACTAAATAATGACTAAAAATATTGTCATTGTACATTGCAAATTCATTTGTAAGGGGTACACTCCTAAAAATTTGCTCTCTATTTACATACTCATTTTTTGTTTTATTTACTATATTAACATGACTTTTCTTTCAGCAGTCTTCTCTAAATAATGAAAATCCCCTAAGAAAAAAACAAACGTGGAGAGGGGCTGTAGTGTAAGACATTTCTGAAGACAAAGCCATATGAAAGAATGAACTGCAGTTTTTAATGCTGATATGTTGTTTATTTTCTTACAGATGATTACAATTCAACATCCTTGCACAGCACCACCTCATCAGTCAGCATGCCTACAAGCACTGGGATCAGCCCCACTCTCAGCTCCACTCACACAATAGGTGACAAACTTGCACACAGTTACTGCAATTCTGATACATCAGGCACAGAAAATGGGTTAGAATGAGGCAATTCATTTAGAATGTATCAAACCTAAGCATACAAATTAGGCATACAATTGCATTAAACTTTAGGATGTTTTTAGGAGTCTTTCTAACTATTTATGACTAGTATTAAAGATACTAGGTTTGTTACTTGTCAAACAAGTGCAAAATAGAAATTATTTCCACACAGTGGCACGTAGTAGGGAGGTTAATCTGTCAATTATTGTATCAGTATTGAATATTTGTATATTCACAGAAATTTGCCCAAGCAGCAAAAAGGTGTGAATACATCCAAGATCTGTGTGCTTCTCTGTTTTCCGGTGTCTTCCCTTTTGTTTCCCACAGCAGTAATACTTTCTTGGGATCTAGTAGTTCAAACACTTACAGAAAGTTTAATTGCCACCAGGCTGTAAGGAATGACTTGTGTCAGTAAAATATATGTATGTGCTTGTGCAAAGTACATCCAGGAGCTGGACTCTTACCATCTTTTTGAACTGTCCTTTGAGTAGCTGTAGGCTGCTGTCTGCTCTTTGACAAACTGAGCTTAGCTTTTACTTGTGGGTGTTCTGCCCAGTCCTCGTGACTCCCCAGTGGTCCCTCTCAGTTTGCCCTCTCATCCAGCCAGGTGACTCCCAGTCTGGAGGGAGGCAAATCTAGGGCCTACCTTCTCTGGAAAAAAAATTAGATATCGGTGTGTTTTGGTAACATCTTTACCTTAGGATATTTTAAGTACCTGTTTTTGGGATGAAGTTCTTTGCTCAAGCTCCCTTACAAGAAAATACCAGCTAAAATTTTTTTGGGGTATCTCAGTGTACAAATAGTCATTAAATGATCTGTATTGTTGTATAAATCTCTTTCCAAAGCTAAGAGTGGCAGTGCAAAAAGCAGGTAAATTTTGTTTCTTTGGTGACATTTTATACTGCTCAGTTACCCATTCCACAGCATACGTATCCTGGAAAACTGCTGTAGCTTATCATACTGCTATGAGAATGTGTGATTTTAGAATATTCTTGTCTAACTTTGTACTCAGAAGTACTACTAAAAACCAGTTTGATTTCTAGTTCATTGACATCATAGGAAAATTGTGAAAGACACATGATCCCTAAAATAACTAGTTAAAGAATGGGGTTATGTGTAGCCGATATTTTCTTCCCTATTTCAAATGCGAGAAGAGTGCTAAATACATTTACTTGTATTGAATATATTGAACAAAGAGTTTGGGGCAGTACTGGTCACCCTTCTCCAGCTCTGTGGAAAAAAACTCAACCTGCTAAGACAGACCTTCATGTTGTTTTCTTTTCTTATAGAACCTACCACAGGGATTACTGAAGAACTTTGTGGTAAGAACCAAACCCCTTATTCTCCTTCAGTCTTGAAATATGACCCAACAGTAAACTCAAATACAGAAAACTGGTAAAGCTGATAAAGCAGTAAAAAGATAAAACTGATCAATTAGCATCTTGAGTAATTTTATAAATGTCTTCCAGTTCTGAAATAAGATTAAAGTTATTTAACAATTCTGGTCTTTTCACATCTATTTACAGTGGTTTTTCTTTTAGATATTATTAAAGACATAAAAGACAGCAAGAACAACTCTGAAATGGCTGAAGTTGAACTGAAAAATCTCACAAAAGACAGAGAATATTTTATTTTGGGGGATGGCATAAACATAACTGTGAGTTCCGAGAAACGTCCAGTACCGCTTCCGAAATGCAAGAGATACACTGTTGAAGTTAAAAACGGCAGGTGTTCAGACAATACTTCTTTTTTTTCTGTTCCAAAAGGTAGGTGTAACAAGGGTTTCAGTAGTTTTTCTTTTTTTTTAAATATTTTTTTGATATGTGGTAATTCAGCTTCCCCAGGTTTCCTTGTCTATTCTTGTTGCTTTTCAGAGAATCAGACAGAAAGTTTTGATATTTTGTCCATGGTTTGCAAGATATTTTGAAGTTGCTCATTAAAACTTCTCCGTATTTTCTCAAAGAATAATGTAAACAAACCGTAGTTTTTTCATTGTAAAGAGAAAAGGGAACTTTAACTGCATTGGCCATTCGCAGTGTGGTAAACAATAGCAAGAGCAGCCACCACTTCCAAGTTGGTGTTTATGCTGAAATCTGAACTAAAACTTTAATTTATTATTTGAATACCTGCGTGTCTTTATCTCATGAAGGCTTTTTCAATTTTTACTTTCCATTTCTTATTAAATTCTTTGTATATTATTCTGATTGTATCTTCATATTGCAGAACAAGTCAAAAAACATAAAAGAACAAGCTGTTATTTAAAGACTCAATATAGCCAATGTCACAATGATGTATTATCTTCCTTTTCAGTCATCAAGGAACCTCTTGTGGTCGAGCACATAACCGACACATCTGCCTGCTTATGTCGGAATAGCTCACTGGCCTGTGCTAATGTGACTGTTACCTGCAATAGGGGAACACATCTAAAGTATTCTAAAAGTGGGTTATTTATTTATTTATTTATCTTTAAAAGCATTGTTGGTGTTGTCTTTTGGTGAGAGACTGGCAGATTTAAATTAATTGTGCCAGTCTGAGGGAAGGGTAGTTCAGAATTCCTGGGGTCACCAGTTGGGACGCTACCATCCCCACACAGTGCAGATCTGGGAAAGTTCAAACCCAGAGACCTCTTTTGCTGAGTTTACCAGGTTCACAAATTGCAGACTTGTGGAGATTTTGAGTTCCTGCTCGATTTTCTGAAGGGGAGCTGAGCAGTTTGGAAATGCTGCAGTCTGTGGGTCTGCTGTGAGCTGACCCCTGACAGGCTGCCTGGGCCACTGGCAGTGCAGGCTCCTGGATGGTGCGAGGCCAGGCTCTCTGCCCTCAGAGCCAGCCAGCCTGAGAACATGCTGGCTCAAAGGCTCCTGCTGTGATAGGGAAGATGTGGATGCTGAATATCTTCATGTGTCCCAGAAAAATGGGTAATGAATAGCTGGGGCTGGAGATTTCCTGCTTCAGGGAGCTGAAGAGCTAGGAAGCCATTCCAGGGTTCTGCCAGACTCCCCATGACATGTTATGATTTCTGTAGGAAAGCTGTTTCCTTAGAAAATCAAATCATATGATCTTTACTGATGAAAATTAAAGATATATGCAAACTAAGTGTATAAGAACCTAAAATCTAGCCACTGGATCAGATTGTACATTTTTCTGTCTGGAATATTATGGTCTTTTATTACAAATTATATTGAATAAATATGGTAGAGAAAATCCTGGTTAAAATGGTGCTACATACTTTTGGAGTTGTGAAAAATATTGATAAAACTCTTCTTGTGTCTACAGATTCACAGTCTACATGCCTTAAATATGGAAATTTAATTTGTGAAGAGCTGGCAAATTTATCACCCAACCGTCAGTACAAGTGCACTGGATCCATACGTTTTAATGAAAAGGATGTTGTCAACCAAAGCTTCGCCATAGATACAGACTATGGTGGTAAGTGTAATGCTTACTTTTGCTTTACATTCCACATATTTCTGGGAACCCCTACTCAGAACCCCATTATCTGTGTTTCCTGGGGCCCTCTTCAACGGCCAATTGAAGATACACTTTGAGCAGCATTCTCAGCCACACTCAAATTCTCCTTCAGCTTCAAATTCCTCCTTCCTGTTCTCCTGCCCTTGGGGTTGTTCTTTGATTGCAGTCACCCTCTCAGTCTTCCAGTCTGATGATGCCTTTCTTTCCTTCTATCAGAGACTGTGATAATTTTTTGTTGTTTTTTCGGAGGCTGAGAACATTGTCAACTATAAGGAATTTTGAATGAAGGCACACACACACAAAAATTGCAGACCTAGTCTGAAACAAGTCTTAAATTCTTGATTTGATGACATTGGATAATTTTAGTAAAACGTGATATTGCTGTACTCACCTCGTCCTGAATTAATTAAGTATAAAATTACTGCAATATGATGCTTTTACATATACTCAGTTTATACTTCTGTATCATTTCTTGAAATAGAGTGCAAAAAATATTACATGTTGTTGGTATCTTGCTTTAGTGTCAGATGAAATTTAATTTAATTGGTCAAAGTAGGTAAAAAGAGGAATACTTGCATTTTCGTTTATTGCTAATTATTGTTATTTTTCTTTTACAACAGTTCCAGAAGCACCACAAAACCTTGAAATAGAAGAAAAAAATACCACAAGTGTAACAGTTACATGGAGAAAACCTAAGGACACTTCAAGGGGTCCCATACATGGCTACTTTGTGAAATTCATGGTGGAAGGCCAAAGTAAGTATATTCACTGTTAAATAATTCATTGCATGTACATAATTACAGAGCACCAAGCATAATGCACTCTCAAGTCCTATTGGAATCTCTTAACGCTGTATTTTTTTTTTTTTTAAACAAACGTTTAAATTTCTTTCCTTTGAGGTTGTTCTAGTTGAACTTTCAGTTGAGATTATTCAGTTTACCATGTCAGGACATGACCCTGTCACCCTTCAGCTGGCATAAACATATGGCAGTTAGGCATAAAAACATTTAGGTAGGTATAGCCAGGGGATTGTCTTCTACTAAATGGCCACTCCTATGAGATATGTTGGTCTAGGCCACCTTACATTTCAATGAATGAATTTGTATCCATTGCACTGGGATCATGTTCTCCAGATGCAAGCTTTTCTTCAAAACAAAGACTGGAAAATGTGGGTTTTAAAATGAAGAGCCCGATAATAACAAATATGTATCAGGTTTAAACTAGTCCTGGCTTGATTCATCCTTCAGGCTTAATTCAGCTTTTCTGTTCACATACTGTGTGTTATGTAAACCTGGGCTGCCACAGGAACCAAAGGCTGTCATGCTCCTGTGACTCCTGGTACAAATAATCTCTCCCATTCTCCATGCCCCAAATTTGACCACAGCCCGAAAGGATGGCAGTCCCATGAGCCAGTTTCTGTGGTTGGTTTGGCTTGGCCAGTGCAGGAGACTGAGGTAGTCATGTGTGGGTGCAGGGAGGTCCCATCAGAAGCAGGCAGAAGGAGACATGGAAAGGCCATGGCTCCCCAGTTCCCCAGGCCACCAAAGCCCCAGCTGCAGTGTGGGCAGTAGCTTTGCTCATGTTGCTTCTCGTGCAATTCCTTTCTCTCCTGTTTGCCGCTCCTGAAAGCAGGACTACCACAGCATCTCTGGCATCACAGCAGGATAGACTTGCTCAGTGTGCAGTGACACCTTCCTACTTAGCCCTTCCCAGGCTAAATGCACTCTTTATATATAAATACTCTCTATGTATTTATGTACTTCCTTCTCTTCCTGAGCCTTCACTTGGCATTAGTAAGCAAAGCAAAGCAACCAAGTCAAGGTAATTAAAACAGAAATACACATGACTGTGATTTCAGGTAGCTCTGATAAAGCGTAAGAGTTCTTGTCTTCCTAATATAGATTTCATTAATTTCATTAATTAATTTCATTTTTCAGATATTCCTGACAAAGAAAGCAAAAAAACGTCCTATACTTTCAATGGATTTGAACCTTATACCACAGGTTTTGTGTCTGTGACTCCATATACAATCAACAGACGCAATGAAAAACTTGAAGGTAGAAGTGAAAGCTGTGAATTTACAACAGAAGCAGGAGGTAAACCTCTCGTTTGCTAACTGTTATGACCTAGACTGATACTAATAAAAAGAATATGTGCTTTCCTAGTCTAGTTCATTATGTTTTATACATGGTAGCACTATTAGCTAAGAAACTAATTAAAATAATTGTTTTGACATTCATATCATTAGTGCCCTTTTAAAATTACTTAATGTTGATCTATTTTTTAATTATGCACTTGGTATTAGTATTTTTCTTACAGATGCATAATTTCTAAAAAATAGTTCTTTATTAACTTGAAATTCTCTTTAAGGTTTTAGGAAGCATTAGGTCCCAATCTAAAGAAAAGATTCAAATTAAACAAAAAGAGAATTAAAAAAAATTGGATTTTTCTTTGTGGCATGAAAGCTACAAAGACGTGAAGCCTGTACCTTCTGTTCTGTAGTTACCTGTTTGCTTGAAGAAGACCCAGGCTACACCAACACTGATGTCTGTAATGGATGTCAGTTAGTTTGGATGTACCTGTACACAGCTTCCAACATTAGGTTACAGACAAACAACCCTTGTGTGTGCTAACCCTTGTCCTGACAGAAAGGTCTCTGCATCTTTTTGGGGCTATCCTTTCAAATGTATAGTTTGAAGTATACAGGGATCAGAATTGTCACCTGAAGCCCCATTAAAAAAATTAGAAAGCTGATTAATATATTGATAAATGTAAACAGTTTGATCTGAGACTTAACTTTTACAGAAATTTAAACATGGCTTTAATTTTTAGGCAGCCCTAATTTGCGCATGATCATGGTTCTTCTCTCTATGAAAATCTAGTTTGAGCATCTTATCTTTTGAAGCCTCCACTTTCTGGGTCCCACTCATATTTTAATAACTCAGGTGAAGATTAAATATACAATATAAGTTCATGGGTGTGAAAACAGTCTAATTTCCCTTATTTTTTGAGAAAATAACAAGCTGCTTCATGAATTAAGGGCATTAATTAGACCTTCTCCAACTGTCACAACAGTTGATAACAAGTCAAGCAGGAAGAGGAATCGTTTTGTGGCTTCTAGAACTGAAAGATGTGTCAGTAGAACACAACTCCTTGCAAGTAGGAAAACCCCTAAATTTTATAAAAGATGTTTTCATCCTCAACAAACACATTGCCTCCAGAAATGTCCACTTTCTCCTTGTCACAACTCTTTCAGTAGCATGTGGAATAGGAATCTAACAGATCTGCCATGTGGATAAAAATGATCAGATATGTTGTAATCTTACACTCAGCCAAGTCGAATATCCTGCCACTCCCCACATGGGATATTTGATCTACCTATAAAGCCTCACAGGTCTTAGCTCTTCACATGCAGAACAAAGAAGCTGCTTTTTTTTTTTTCTTTTTTTTTTTCAATATGCTGGTTTGCAAGTTGACATGATTTTGAAGACAATTTCCATGGTGGCGTTCTGCTGAAATGTGCCTTATGGGGCTGCCTTCCACAGACTGCCTCATTTACTTTCTGAAAGGTTTTATCAGCTCTCAGTGAAAGGTCCCTTGGCTGTGCTCCTCAGCCTGAAACCTGCAACATTTGCTGCAACAAACCTAGAGTTTGAAACCACAGATTAGACTTAACAGATTCCCTACCATTAAAAAAAGTTTTTGTGGTTTTAGGCCTTAAGTGAAAGGACACTGTTCCAAATATTAAAATACACTAGTGACTCCTGGTAGAAAATTTAATTTACAGTAGTTTTGAAATGAATACTCACATGGAGAACTCCTTTGTTCTCCTGTCTTGTCTGTTGCCCCATGTTCCTCAAATGAGAAAGTGATCTTGGATATGAGAGAGATTTGCCATCATACTATTTTTGCAGTCTGATTGTCAGTAGAGCCTTTTCAGTTCTACTTCACTTCCTTTCCAGCTTAGATAAGCCTATGATTAAGTCAAAATTGATTTTACTTATCTTGCTAAATTGGAACTGAATTTTTTAAGAAAGAAAAGATATGAAGTTATTGAGAGAAGATAGGAAACAGGCATGAGCACATACAGCTTGAAATGTTGGGTTTGAAAAGATAAGAATGGAGCAAGTAACCCTTTTTATTGTCTACAGTACCACAAAAAGTGACTGATGTTAAAAAAACATTGACAGCTGATAATGCTGTCCAGATTACGTGCAAAAAGCAAAAAGTGTTTGGACCAAGTACAAAATATATATTGATTTGGGAGAATGATGGACAAACTGTAAGTGGAGACAAATGTGAATTTAAAAGAGAAAATCTTCTGTACTTGACAAACTATACATTTAAGGTAAGTTAGCTTCTTGTATTCAATATATATAAAATATTGCTGCATTTTCATTGTTTAAGCATATTATACTTAATTTTAGGAAAAAAAGACAAATATGGTGGTAGAGGAGTCAGTTTATGAATCTGTAGGCCTCAGGTGTAAAAAAGCAGCTGTTATTCTGGAACTAAAATGCATATGTGCCTAACCTACCAAGCAGTCCCTTGGGTGTTATTCCACATGGGTTCTACCAGCAAGAAAAATGCCAGCAGAATAGCCTGTTTGTACTTGACCCAGAGAGAAATTTGGGGGTTCTGTAAGATTAAAATAGATACTTGAGTATGACTGATATTTTAGTTTTTAAAACATATTCTGTTTAATGAATGAAGAGTTTTGGTTCTTCAGGAAGTAATGAGTGTAAAGCAGTTCAGATTTGCATGTCCTTACATCAGCCTCTTACAAGCCAGTCCTTGTTTCCATACAAAGTATATCATCCTCTGTTTACAAACTTCACTTTCCTGAAGGCTTCCTGCAATTTTCTCTTCTGTCAGGCATTTCACCCTTTTGGGGTTGCCTGCAAAACCAGTGGCCTTGTGTGATTCCCTTTATATGGCCAGTAGGAATATTTTTTATATCCTGATAGCTCCGCTCAGTAAAGTTCAGGCAAGAAAGTAACCAGTAAGGATGATGGAGTTTTCCTACTTTTAGGAAGCAGTTCCATTCATTTCCCACAGTCTTTTCCTCCTTTCTCTGTTTTTAGCTGCAGAAATGCAGTGTCAGAGGACTTGAGTAGTTTCAATTTTATTTCAAGGTTTTGTATTTTCCCAACAGATTCTGCTCAGAGAGCTTTATATTTGGAAAATAAAGATGAGGTCCTGTAGGAGCAAAAGATCCTTGCGTTGTCCCATTAGCACAGGACCTTTGTGCCATTTAAGGTTTTTGTCCACCACTTTCAGTGAGCAGTTTTCCTTACAGAAGGAATTTGCTTCTGCACCTCTAAATCCTGGCTTCTGCTTTGTACTTATTTTGCTCAATTCTTACCCAAAAAACCAGAGAAAGGCTTATGGCCTTAGCTGGTAATGAAAGGACTCTGGTCAAGTTATAGAAGACTCGAGAGGAAAAAAAGCCCAGTGTGAAATATTTGATTGCAAGCTGTCTTTTAGATCTGACAGGAATTTCTATTAAGGAAATTTAAAAGATTGAATAAATGTTAAATATGTGACAAAACATAAACACAGCAAATCAAGGTTAGTATTTTAACACCAATTAAAGTACCCAAAAGTTAATGATGCAAGAAAACAGCTTATTTAATTAAACTTCTATCAATTACTTCCCATACAAAAACTTGTACTAAAACCATCAAATTCAGTTGACTATTTGTATATTTACTGTTGCAGCAAATGGGGTTTTTATATATTGCATGATTATTTTTCAGATTTGAGAGGCTTGATAAAAGATAAAATTAATTGAGATGCATCTGATTTTTATTTTGTAAAATGTGTTTCCTATTTTTCTAAATGTTTTTTTCCTGTCATCTCCATGTTTTTGGATCTCGATCTTGCTGTGACTTGGGTAGAAATCCGAGCTGCACTATAAATGTCAATACAGAGACTGACTGCAGAGACTGCTGTCACTGAGGCTGTCAATAGATGGATGAATTTCAAATATCCATTGTGCTGTATTTTTAAGAATTGTGTGCAGAAATTTTTACTTGTTGTATCTTAACATCTCTATTATTGTCACCCACTGCATGCAGATCTTCATGTATAATGGAAAACTTAATGGGACACCAGTAGTGGAGAGTATAAAAACCAGATGTAAGTAAATATGTACAGCATCTTTACCTTTAGATTTTAGCATAATATAAATAATGTAAATTGTGAATTTGGTTAAATTGCTCCTAATTAAAAATCCAAACTGCCTGTTGTAGTGTTAATACTTGATCTGTATTTGAAAAATATTATCCCAATTCAGTATTAATGGAACAGATCCTGTTGACAAGTCATTAATCATAATTCAGAATTATTACACAGCTGTGGTTTCTTCAGGAAACATTTGAATAGAACTAGAAATTAATTTCTCTAACTTACATTATTCACTTTAGGGTTATTTTCCTGTGTTCAGATCCTGCATTTCAGGAGCTGAACATCTGTGACTTGGCAGAGGTTCCCAATCCCCAGATCAGGAGCAACTGAGAGCTGTGTACAGGTGTACAGGTCACACAAAGCAGGAGACAAGCACAGTAATGCTGAACCAGTGAGTTGTAGCATTTTGACAGGTGGACATGAAGAGTTTGTTTAAGGGAAAGTTTTCTTAATGAAAACATAAAATTCCCTCCCCTACTTTGGCATTGCAAACTCACACCAAACTTTCAGTTAAAAATATCTGTTTAGTTTTTTCTCAAAAAAACCCCCAAACCAAAAATTGATGAGCCCTGGTTCTAGGGAGTAGACAGGTTTCTTCTTTTAAAGTAATTTTAAAATAATAAATGTGTTCTTTTTCTGTTGGTAGATAATTCTAGAGCCTTGATTATATTCTTGGCATTCTTGATCATTGTGACTTCAGTTGCTTTACTACTGGTTCTGTACAAAATCTATGATCTTCATCAAAAAAAGCTGAGGTAAGCTTCCTGTTTGTCTCCCTCCCTTACATAAATGGTGGGGGGGGAGACATTTGGTTTTTCCATAAGATTTCACAGTGGGTAGTTGCAAAATGTTACAAGTTTGATGATTCATTAATACTGGGAAAAGATAACCTTTTACCTTTAAATCCTTTTAAAAGAAACTAAGTTTTTGGTGTTTATCTAATAAAACAAATACAATGAAATAGATTTAAAAATCTCTCTGCTCTACCCTTGTTCAAGGCACAGAACAAAATGACTTGTCCCTAGTTTTGTGAAAAAATTTTCAGAAATATCTGGAAAATATTTCCTTCATTATTTAAATCAAAAGTAATGAAAATAATCCACACTTTCTTGGAAACCTTTCAAATGTTTGTTCTCCCAAAACAATATCTCAGGGAGGTGTTTACTACAGCAATCTCTCGATGGCTCAGCAGTTGTGCAGGACAGAGGATGGCAATAGCAGGATGGCCATTGCCTTCCCTGAGGCCTGTGCACAGCCCTGCAAAGCCAGGCTGGCTGCTGCTCCCCTGAGGGGCACAGGCTGCTGCCAGAGACACAGGAGTCTGGGCAATCTCTTCTGAAACCTCTCAGCCCTCTGGCAACAACACAGCTTGGTGACTCTTCCAGCCCCTTTCCCTCCCCTACTCTTCCCCTTAGGGGGACAGGGAGCTGCTCTTGCTCAGATGCAAACTTTTATGTTTAGGGAAGCCAAACTAATTTCTGCTTGTACAGCTCCAGAGAGTCTGACTTGTTCTTGGCTACTTAGCATTTAAACTTAATTTCATTATATTTTATGCGTTAGTTTTCTGTCACTAGCAAGAGAAGTGAAGATGGTGTGAGCAGTGAAGAAATTAAATACATGTTTGTTGGAGGTGAGATGGGCAAAATCATGCAGGCAATAAAGCTTTTTGATGTGGCCACCTTGTTTCTCCACCTCAGGGCAGGAGGGAAGGAGGACAAGGATTCCAACCAGCTCTGCATAATCCCAGGTGTAACACTCTTGTTTCACAGAGAGCTTGTAATGCAGGCTGCTGGCTAACAACAGCCCTGCTGTTCTCATACAAAAATGATTTTATTTAACTTACTATCATATATATTTTACTAGTCAAAGCATTTACAGATGCTTCTGCTTCTTACAGCAATTCTTCTGAAGGTGTGAACCTTGTTGCAGGTGAGTACCTTTATATATTTAAAAAGTGGAAATAAAATTAGTCTCAGATCTTGCTGCCACCTTTGGATTGTTTGCATTCTAGGTTGCATACATAGATTACAGATATCAATATGATAACACCTTATTTGGAGGAAAAAATATTTCAGTAAATACATAGAAGAAGTAGTTATACTTAGATGAACTGAAAGTTCATCAGTGTGTGAAAAATTCTTAGCTATTATTTCATTACAAGCCCAATTTTAGTTATCCCAGACAATGTTTGTGATATGTTTAACACTGACAATAAGTGCAGAATAAAATCCAGCTTAAAACAAAATTTCCCTTTTCTGTGTACCTTTTCAAAACATGGGATTGAACATCAGCCAGTTGTTTTTTACTGAAAATTTTTGACGGCTTTCAAATCCCAAAGACTGAAACTGAAAATTTTGTGCAATTTTTTGCACAAGATTTCAAAGCCTATGAAGAAAGACAGAATCAGTCAATACCAGAAAGCTTCAAGACAAAAATAATTTACAACACTAAAATTCACAGAAACTAACTACATTAAATGGGAAGTAATACTGTGTTGAAAATTAAATCCATTTGCTTAGATACACGATTATTAAAAAGTACAACTTTTCAACGTAAATGAAAAATTAATATATGTCTAGTAAGAGGTGTTAAAACTTGTTCAATAATCTGTATTATCATTCAAGATGATAATACAGATTATTGCAACTCAGAACATAAATTGGAGAAAATTTGGAAAGTTAGTCAATACGTGTTGTTATATGTTAGTCACTGACAATAACCGATCAGTACTGAAGCAGAAGGTGAGGCCGTGTCACTGCCGTGGGCATTGGGGCAGTTGCTGTGCCCTCACCGTGACTGTTAGTTGCAACATTGTACGAATGCAGTTTATGTTGTGTCCCTGATGCCTTACGTTTTAGCTTTTATATTTTTCAAATCCTGCATTCCCAGTGTGTAACTCTGCAGTGTCCTGGAGCCTGTGAGCTGCTGCTCTCTCATGCTGAGACAGACAGAACAAAGCCTCTCCAGGCTGCTCTCCAAGGACACCCAGCCCGGCCTAGGCCCAAAATGTGTAACCCAGCATCTTGAGAAGGGGGGCAAGCTGAGGGGAAATTACATCATTAGCTAAAGTTTCATTGGTGAAATTGAGTTGATATGCAAATGGACCAAAGCTATAAAAGTGTGAAGAACTCGTGACTCGGGGTCCATCTTGGGTGCAGCCTTTGGCCTGCCCAGGGTGTGCCTCTGAAGGCCTTTCAAATAAATATCCACCTTTATTCCCTTACTCCTGTCTAGTCTCTGTTTCTGTGTTGGCCTCTTTAGGCATCATCCCTGCACCTGGCCTCCAGGGGTGTCTCCAGTCAGGCAGCAGAGCTGGAAAAGTTCTCTCATTCCCACAGCCTGTTTGCTCACAGCTGGCTCAGGCAACACCAGTTTTATAAAACATAAATGCACCAAATTAAAATAGAGAGTTTGGTCCCTTTGTTAATTTACCTGGCAGTTTTAGAATCACATTTACTGAAGTGTAATGTACATTTTCAACATCAGTAACAATAAATGTTTGACTTATTTACACAGTTAAAGACGATGACAAACAACTTCTCAACATAGAGCCAATACCCTCAGAGCTATTGCTGGACACATACAAGAGGAAGATTGCAGATGAAGGAAGGCTTTTCTTGGAAGAATTTCAGGTTTGCCCTTCACTCAAAATATACCACAGCTTTTTATCCAGGTGGTTGGAAGAATTCCATTCAGGAGCATGTTTGAAGTATATGTACTAGTTAGAAATAAATAAATAAATAATCTAGAAAATTGAGTGAATTCTTATCTAAGGTCAAATAGTCCTCAGTTAATTTTGCTACCAATCTCTCCTCATTGTAAGATGACAATAATTTTTTTTCTGAAGGTGTTCTTCAACAAAAATATAAAGCACACAGTCTAAATACTTCTCATTCTAAAGTACTTTTTTAATACGTATTTTTTAAACTTTGTCTTACTGCATAGCCATGGGGATATAAATAATATGTAATTGTGGAGTTATATATCATCTATATTAAGGAGAAGAATTTTTTTAACTTTAGATATAAGAAATATATTAAGTAATATCATATGAAGTAGAATGTTACCTTCCAGATTTAGTAATGCCAAATTATTTCCATATGCATTTTGACTGTAAGTAAAAGCTATTTTAAATCTAGGCTTAACTAATAAAATAAATTTTGTATTTTACAGAGTATTCCTAGAGTTTTCAGTAAATTTTCTATAAAGGAGGCCAAAAAGAGCCATAATCAGAACAAAAACCGTTACATTGATATTCTTCCATGTGAGTATTTGTAATAATTTTGACATGTTTTTTAAATGTTTGATTTCTCACTGCCTTGAGATAATATAATTGTTTTGGTTTAAATGATTTAAACAGATGACCATAACCGTGTTGAGCTCTCAGAGATGCCAGGAGATCCAGGATCAGACTATATTAATGCAAGTTATATTGATGTGAGTGACTTTTGTTTTTAAAAGAGTCTTATTTTTTACTTAAAAAAAGACACTATGGGAGAAATCCTATAGTCTGTGCGTTTAAAGCATCAACACCTTTGAGGGTTCCCATTGGGATTGTTTTAACCTTTGTAATGTATTTGGTGTTATTGAACTGTTGTATATTGAATTGATCTTTAAAGTTGCAAATCTTTTAGATTGTTCATGCTTTCTTCCTGAAAGTTGATAACAATGTACTTTTTACAGGGCTTCAAAGAACCAAGAAAATACATTGCTGCACAAGGTAATTTATAACCTTAAAAGAATATGCTTTCTTTATTCACCCTTTTTTGGTAGAGTATTGAAATCCTATTAGTAACCTTAAAGGAAAAATGAAAATCTGACATTTTGAAATTTAATATGACAAAGCTGTCGATGTGTTTTTGCTATGGGAATTTTGTGAACATTAATACATTGTACTTCAAAAGCAGATTTTTCATGTTGTATAGTTTTGCACCAAAAGTTTTCAGATTTCATAGCTATGCACTAAAGATACAGACGAGACTTTTAAAATGTTGTAGCCTAATGACAGCAGCCGTAATGAAATCAAGTGTGTGGCTGTTATTGGTGTGATCTCTGGTTAGCTCTTCAGACTGCATGGCTAAGCATGTCAGGCAGGTGTTTTTTCATGTGGCTGCACTCTGCAAAAGTCCCTTAAATTATCTCCTTCTAGGCCCCAAGGATGAAACCACAGATGATTTCTGGAGAATGATCTGGGAACAGAAGGCAACAATTATTGTCATGGTGACTCGCTGTGAGGAAGGAAAGAGGGTGAGAAATATCCATCCTTCCCTCCTTCTATCTTTCCATCCTTCTTTTTTTCTGAAAACAGAGCAGATTGCTGGGCTGTGCTGCATTACATATTCTTCTTAGTACTTTTTTTCATTCTTTGCTGTTCTCTCATTGTGGCAAAACCTGTGTTGGAAAGCATGCCAAAACAGTGTTTTCGTATGAATTACCAGTCTTATCAGAAAATATCACTTTAGACACAGCGGTAAGTAGCAGAGGGTGAGCTTCCAAAGTACAGCTAATTAATCCAGAAAAGGGCTCAAGGCAGAACTCTAGCTCCTCATAGACCTGTCAGAAAAGGTATGGATTCTATTTTTCGTCTGTCTATTCTGATATCCTGGCAGAGTCCTCAGTAGATCCTAGAAAGAATATTTTTCCTCTGTTGCCTTTATTTAAGTGGAAGGTTGGGTGTTTCTGGCCTGCTTTTGTACCTTATTCCAGGTACAGCAGGAAAAAGGGGAACTGCTGTTTTAGCTGCATTTAAAGATGTTGACAGCCTGCAGATTTACAGCACACCCAAGCTGATGTTATGGGCAGGCAGGAGCAAAAGCCCTCATTGAAGACTGAAAAAGAAACGGTGGAAGTAGCTGCAAACATTTCTGCAGCCATCAGGCAACAGCAGCAGTCATTGTTCATTGTTTCCACTAGTGTACAGGAATTTTTATTCCCCCACTTTACATCTGAAGTTAAATTCCATGGCCATGAATTTCAGGTCAGAGACCTGAGTTGTTGGATATTTGGAATTGAGAAGCTGGAAAAGCTATACTGAGTTGCCATCTACTTTAAATTAGGCTTTTCTCTAGCTCTCAGCTCTCTGACACCTCGCTGTTGTGCTGCTCACTTAACGTCATCTCTTCCTAGAACAAATGTGCCCAGTACTGGCCGTCAATGGAGAATGGAACTGCGACGTATGGGGACATCATTGTGAAGATCAATGAAAGTAAAACGTGTCCAGACTATGTTATTCAGAAACTGCATATCACAAATGTAAGTTGATTCAAAAGTGTGAGACTGACTGGGACTGGAGTGTCTATTTGGAGTCTGTATTTTAAGAGAGAAGAGTCAGCTCTCAATGGAAGGTGCTCTGCTGTCTTTCCTAAGCACCATATAGCTTAAGGGAAAACTTAGATGTAGGTGTAATTTCTTGCAAGAAATATGAGTTAGATACGTATTTTCCAACTTCAAAAGGTATTTTCCTTAATCCTCTGAAATCTACATTTAAGATTAAACTATTAATATGCTGCTAAGTGGTAAAAAATTAATATATACAAAGTGGTTTCCTTACATAATTAGTTTGTTCTTTAACACAAAAAAAATTTGCTCATTTGTGTGTATCTCAGTATAAACCTCTACAACTGAAATCAGTGTGACTCACAGATAACCATTATCTACCCTTCTGATAATTGTGCAGTGGAACAGCTACAAATGCTGGTAATCTCGAGTGCATTTATAAATGTGTTTTAAAATCACCATTTAGATACGTTTAGGGTCATCAAGGCTGGTTAATTGCTCTCTTTCACACACCTGAAGTTACGTTAGTGTCCCTATGTGCCATCAAAGGCTAAATGCTCACCTCAGGCCCTTTGCAAAAATATTTCAATGAGGATAAATGGAACTTAGGTCACAGCTAAAAAGCATTCAGACTCAAAGTGTAAATCTGCTGACAGATCTTCAGCAAAGCAACAGAATCCACCCCTCTTGATCCATGATTACAGCTGGAAATTCCTATTCTGCTGTCTCATATTGCAATAAAATTTACTCAGGAAGTGGTCTGATTAAAAGAAAGTTGTAACTGTGTGGTCAGTGAGAAGATCAGGATGTTAAGAATAAACTATTTACAAAGACATTGCTCTGTTACTTGAGGAATCTGACATCAGAAATGAGAGATTGCAGCAGGTTGAGGGCTGATATTTTTAGAGCAGTCTGCTTTTTGTCCAGCTGACATCATATCAATAAAGATAAAATGGATATTGGTTGTGGAATTTAAGAGTGGTCCCTGGCAAGGAAGTGGAGACTTCTGCAGCTCTGGTAGAATAGTGATGTATAATTACTGATGCAATGGCAAGTAACTGTATGAATAACTCTGCCACAACTGGATAATTCAACTATGACTAAGAATCTTGAGGTTAATTACTGGGAAAATGCCTGTACAGCCATACTAAATCTTGCCCAGTAAAAGAATGTCATTGAGGAGTTTTTCTCATTTGGTTTTATAATCATGGTTGTCAAAACCTAGATCCTCTCTTTTATTCTAGCAGCAACATACCAAAGTCAACTCAAGACTTTATATGATTTGGGCTTTAATCTAGTCACTTCTACTTAAGCAGACACATATATACATATACTAATGTATATATAGATTGATATGTATTAAAAACCACACTTCACTTTTTCTAGGGAAGAGAAAGGACAGCTGGAAGAGATGTCACTCATATCCAGTTCACAAGCTGGCCAGACCATGGAGTCCCTGAGGATCCACATCTCCTTCTAAAACTCCGACGCAGAGTTAATGCTCTCAGCAACTTTTTCAGTGGTCCGATCGTGGTTCATTGCAGGTAAATATATATTATTCTTTTAAAAGTTTGACAATGTTAAATGACTGAAATGAAGCTATTCAGAAAAGAGAGCTGGCAAAAGTACTTGTCTGATCCCAGATTTTGTGACTCGAACACTTGAAATGAGGCAGCCAAAGATACACAAGGCCTGTTTGCTGAAGGATATGAAGGAAATTCAGGTTGATAAAACCTGAGGATACACAGACTTTTGAAAAACAGCCAGATCAATGTTGGGCTGCTCTGGCTATAAGCACCATATTTGGCCATGTTGGCCTTGCTTTCACTAAAAGATACTAAAAATTCAAACTCATCATTGTTTGTGCTGCCAATAAATTTACAGCAAGAACTGCTTTCAGTTACTCTCAATCCTGTTGTTACACTTTTTCAGTTTCACCCTGTCAAGGACTGCTCCCCTCAGAGTGGGAGATGCCGTTCCCTGTGGATAACCAAACCCCTTTGTGCTCCGCAGTGCCGGCGTTGGGCGCACCGGGACGTACATCGGGATCGATGCCATGCTGGAGGGGCTGGACGCAGAGGGCAGAGTGGATGTTTATGGCTACATCGTGAAGCTGCGTCGGCAGCGATGCCTCATGGTCCAAGTAGAGGTATGTCCCTGAAACTCCTGCCACTTACAGCTCTCCTTCATTAGGGCTTCAGCAGTATTTCTCACAAGTGCACTGCGCAGTTCAGTTGAAGCTGTTCATAGAAAATATAGCTCTGAAAAGTATTAAGAGGGAGAAAAACTTCCAACATAATTTTTCAATTTTAGAAACTTCAACTTTTAAGCTTAGACTTGAGAAGAGGAAGCCAAGGAAAACAGCTTTCTGGCATACAATTCACAAATGCAAAATTGAGCTTGCAGAGTCAAACTTGATTTTAAAAATTTTGAAATGTATCTGCCTAAGTGCAATTTTCATTTGAGTTGGGTTTTAACAACAAAAGTTATGGACTTATGCAATGCATGTTTTTAACTTATTTCAGCATTTTACAGTTTTAACACTTGTATTTAGTACCTGTTTAATGTAAATGCTTAATATTATTAACAATAATGATAACATCATGGGAGTAATAGCTTCTTAAAATGGTTTTAAAAAGTGAAATTTTTTTTTTTTTCTCTTTAATAATTTCATGTTTAAACTCTTCAAATGGGAAACACCAGTCACAGTACATCCTTATTCATCAAGCACTGGTGGAATACAATCAGTATGGAGAAACGGAGGTCGGTCTCTCAGAACTGCATTCCTGCCTTAACGGTCTGAAAAGAAAAGACCACCCGAGTGAGCCTTCTCCGCTGGAGGCAGAGTTCCAGGTAAATAAGCTTTGCATTTCAGTTGCCCTTAATTCCAACTTGTATTAGAAAATGCCTTGCACAATAGTCATGAGATAGACATACCAGAGGTAATAGATCATCTAAGTGCTATTTTATTTCTCTGGCACAGAAAGTTTCTTTACCTTCATTAAAAAAAACCTGTATAGGAATGAAGTTTTATTTCTGCTTTGGTGTTAATATTTTTAAGAAAGATGGAGCTCACAGAATGATTACTTGTGTCTGTGTGCATGATTTCCTGTGCCATTGTACATGGCTAGCAGGCATTTTTAAACTGTAGTTCAATGTGACCAAAGTTTAAAGAACTAAAGTAAGGAGAGAGGCACTGTGAGATGAAGACTGGGTGTGAGTGTCCTGAGGAGACAACGATCTCAGGAGCCATTTTAATCAAGCATAATACCAACCATCCTCTTTCTTCAGCGATTGCCTTCCTATAAGGGGTGGCGGACACAGAACACTGGGAATCGGGAGGAAAATAAAAGCAAAAATAGGAACGCAAACATAATTCCTTGTAAGTATTTTCCATTGCCTTATTTTATCCCACCCTGCCTTATTTTATCTGTTACCTTCTATTAAAAACTTTTGAAAAAATGAGCAAATCACCTTATAGAGTAGTACTTGATTAGTGTGCTTAACACTGTAAAATTAGAAATTTCTCATAGTGATTAAAAAAGAAGAGATGAGTTTTTACCAATATGAATTATTGGGAGTGTTTATTTAAAACAAGGTGGCCTCGGTTCTGCAGTCTGTTGTGAAAGGACCGGCCTTTTCTATTCCTTCCCCCCCCACAAATGCCAGGGGGCCACGTGCTGTGACAGTGACACTTTGTCTCACACAGATGACTTTAACCGAGTGCCCATCAAGCATGAAGATGATTGCAGTAAGGAGGGTGAGCAGGATTCAGATGAGTCCTCGGATGAGGACAGCGACTGTGAGGAATCCAGCCAATACATCAATGCTTCCTTCATAACTGTATGTATTTAGAGGATCCACTATAGGCATTTCGCAAGCTTTCGGCTAAAACTCTTATTCTCTTGTTGGCATCACAGTAGAAAAGAATTTAGTTGAATAAGGGAGAAGGATCTGATGGCTGATTGGCAAATCCATCTATGTTTAAAACCATTAGCCTTCAGACTGGCCTCGTGATAACATGTATTTCTATTAGTGGGCATCTCTCTACAGGTTGAACCAGATTAATATTGCCCCTGTTAGTGAAATGTGAGTATAGTTATTCTCATGGACCAAACCCTACCAGTGAAAATCAGAGCAAACAGTTTTTTTGGTATCATTATATATCCAAAGAAGAAGAGCAGTTATTGGTCACGAATGAAGTAACTGATTTTAATGGAATTACTAGCTAAGTTCCATTTATCTTAATCCTTTGAAATGCTGCACAGTTAGGATACCTATTCAGGGTAAATATATCTTTATTTTTAGGAAGCTCAGTGTGAATTGACTGGTGCACCAACTTTGTGTGGTATAAACACAATTTCTTAGTTATTAAAATTAAATTATTTAAAT